>JAPWLS010000981.1:0-30094 GCA_028551675.1 Tineola bisselliella
GTGGTGTGAAGGACAACTTTGATCAGGAACATGATTTTTTCAGGATCTGAATTTTTTTTTTCAGGAATTTTTTTCAGGAATTTTTTTTTTAAAAAACTAATCTATGGAAAAGTCAAGAGGCCGTTCGCGGCCGGCTCCGAAGGCACCCCACTAGTTATACTATATAAAGCTCGACTACCACTGACTCACTGACTCACTCATTGACATCATTCTTGAAGCACTTGCCGGTGTGGTGGGCATGTGTGACACATAGGGATGTGTAGAGGACCTCCATGTGACCTCGGGAAAAATCCGGGTTTGACCGGAAGTCATAGTAAAAACCGGAAGTGACAGCGATATCTCGGAAACGGTAACAGATAGGCGGTCGCCGCGGAAGACAAAGTTGCAGGAAATTAAATTTCATGTCGATATAGTTTTTTTAATTTTCAAAAAGTCAAAAAAAAATCTCCACGGACCCCTATCTGCTTGGACGCTTTTCATCGCGCGGCCAGTATGGAAGGCGAAATAATTTAAAATATTATTTAAATTTATTAAATAGCGCTCCATACAAAGCGACCAGTGACTATCGTTGTGGGCGGGGCTTACGCTGTCCGAGGCGTGGTTTACTCGTATTTGCGCTGCGCTCTTGACGTCATGCGACCCGGCTTCATTATGCTCTCGACCGCCGCCGCGACAACATCTGACGTTTCGCGCGCGAATTTCAAAATTTGTTTTTGCGATATCTCGACAACGGATGACGTCAGCGCGACCGCGTAAAGGGTTATTCTGATCGAAATTTGGAGGCCTATTCGATTTTTATATTAAAAAAAATTTTTTTTTGTTTTTTTTTTAAATTTTTTTTTTATGATTTTGGATGGCGAGAGGGGGTGTGGAGGGGAAGGGGGGGGGGGGGGGGTCGCGCCGACCTTCGGTCGACGCTCGCCTTTATGGCTATGTCTTAGGTGGACCACGATTTTTGGTGTGGGAAGGGGGTTGGGGGGGGGGGAGGGGGTCAGCGGCGGCTCGCGCCGACCTTCGGTCGACGCTCGCCTTTTTGGCTGTATCTCCGAAAGTAGACCTCCGATATGGTTCGTGTAAACGGCAATGTTGGTCAGAATCATGAGCTCTTTCAGGATCTTTTTTTTTCCGACTTCTATTTTAAAAACATATATTATTATATGTTATAACCCAAGTTTTAAAGAATGAAAAATATTACATACTTTGGAATCAATTATTAATTTATAATATTTTTGTAAAGATTTGGAGATTTTGTAATTTTGAAGACGCTTACGTTAGGTTCGCATGTAATATGTGTTGACAGCAATTTCAGCAACTCCTTACCTATTCCTTTCTCTGTACATTACCTAAACGTATACAAGTAGGTACTATAATCGTTGAAAGTAACGAACGAATGTCAATGTAACAATGTTTGTATTCTTAAAGTAACACTGACGCATATAGTAGAATAATTTTGGTTTTAATAACATTCATATGACAACAGTAAAAGTAAACTGGTTCTATATCAAGTTACAATTACGACATATTAAATATATAAAATCAGAACAAATAACAGTGGGTATGGAAATAAGATATTTTACATGAAATTATCAGGAAAATAAAAACCTACCTAAGGCTACGTTTCTATGGCAGCATTCTGCTCTTTATAGGAACATTTCTTTTGCAGAATTCTGTTACAAAGACATCGAAACAGAGGTGTTCCTGTAATAGAACTTAAACGATCATCTTGGTAAAGGGATTTTTATATTTTTTACAATTACGTTATTAACAGCTACATGTTAGTATATACATCAATAATAAAACCGTACAATTCTAATCACGGCAAATGTATTTAAATTAAAAATTTGTATGATATATGAGTTGTCAATTGTTTTTGTTACGAATTCACATAAATCAGTATAAAAGTTGATCTATATTCCTGTTATAGTTATTGCGAATTATTACTTATATAACGATGTATGGTTTTTATAGATGTAGTGATATATGCATATATACATAGTATGTAATACGAGTACTATGGATACCTATATATACCTGTGGTTTTCACATGGAATTTGCAACACAAAACTCAACGTAAAAAAAATTAATATATTTGTACATTATATAAAGTAATTTAATGAGGTAAGCAGAAAAAAGAGATTTCAATAGGGTATTTGAATTTTTTTTTTTTTTGTGATAAATGGAAAGATCATATATAAGTTTTATAACAAAACTATTTTTATTTTATTTTTTTTTGCAATAATTCAAAAGTTATTTTAAAATGAAAATTAATTTTTGAATCCGATACCGAAGACACGCCGACAACTCCCGAATACACCCGACCACGTGTGACGTCATAATGTTAGTTTTCACTCATTACAGTTGACACTGACATAATAAGTATTTTGAAATATTCAATTCTGTTGTCATTGTTGAATACATAAGTTTGTATTGAAATGTCGAATCTCAAAAGTTATCGTTCTTGTTTTGTACCATTATGTAGGAACACAACAAAAACAACTCCTGACAAAATGTTTTTAAATGTTCCCCAAGATGAAAAGCGTCGAAATAAATGGTTTCAAGTAGTGCACCGTGATAATCCCAAAACAAAATCGATTTTTTTTTGTTGTGAAGATCATTTTGATGTAAGTATTTTTTAACATCATTGTTATTAATTATTATTTATGTAAATATACAAACTAAATAAGTAGAGTTAAGTCAATAAATTTTTTTAACTGGACTCTGAATCATAACCTTTAAAAGCATAGCATTAAAAAAAATTTTATTGATAATTTAGAGTGCTAAAATAATAAATTCATGTATCTTTATCTAATGATTGGAATTCAATTTGATATAATTTTAATTTTACGTTTTAGGTTATGTATTTGACTAGAGTAAAATTTAATTTTATGTTATTATGTTATAATGGTTTGCCTTTATAAATCCTTTATCACACATAGCTAATTAAAATCAACTAACAACTCGTTTTTTAGCAATACAATTTCAATATTATTGTCTAGTCATGTGTAACAGCCATAAACGCAGTACTGTTATTAAATAGCTATAACATTATGACGTCACAAGTATGGTGGCCAATCGGGCGCGTTTATAGTCACGTGATTTTTTTTTAAATTTTTTCAATTTTTAATTGTTTATAATTAATTGAAAAAAAATGTTTTCAAGTTTTTCGCATTAAATATCAACATTAATAATAATAAAGTTTTAAAATACATTAAAAAAATCAATATTTTTTTTTTTTCAAATTCCCAACAATCCTTATGACGTAGTACTAGCGCTAGTTCTGATTACAGAAATCCCGAGTTCGATCGAAATAAATATTTATACATGATTAATAATATTAAATTCGACATTCTTTACTTGATTATTATTGCAATACTTTTTGAAAAGATATTAAACATAATCGTGGAAGTACTTATTTGGAAATTGAGACCGAGTGTTTCACTTAGAGAGTCAAAGGCTTTATGTATGCCATTGCCTTGATCTGTGCACATATAGTTAGTATACACATGCATGTGTTGAACTATTTTATTTAATTGACTCGGATTTTCCAATGTGGTCATTTTTTTTCTTAGGAACTTATCAAGGTCAATTATTAAAACAACTAATGACTTTTATTCAGGGTGTTTTGTTCAATATTTAAATAAAAACGTAAACTCAAATTTGCAACAGTAATTTTCATGCAAGAGCTAGTAATGCAACACTTTTGTTAGAACATGCAAATATAGTAAGTACATGGAATACTTCTAAAGAGTTGACAAATGATACGGCTTCTTTTGGACTCCTATTTATAAAGAATTTCGGTATTTGGTAAGTATAGTTCATGTGGAGTGCATACGAACAAACAATTACGTGCCCTAAATTAAGATTAAGAGAGAAGAAGAGTATCAGGACTAAGACAACATAAACAAGTAACGTGCTAATATTTATTTAATAATTAGAAATAATTTAGCCATAAATTTTATGCCTAAACTTAATTTTTTGCATAACACACAGTCGCATTGTTTATGCATGCATTTATTTACAATAAATAATTTAATTGATGCAGTGTTTTTTTTTGCTTAAAAATATTTTTTGTTCAAAATACACATGATAGTAAGCCGATTGATATGTTTTCATTTGTTTGAAATAAGCAATAAATGAAGCAATAATTTGAACTTAATATGATAATATGGATCATGTGAAGTAAATCAATCGTATTGCAATAATAGAGAACATTTTACTCGTAGTTTTTAATTAGCAATCACCGTGTTACTTAAGAGAAACATCTGATGCGAATATTTTCTATGATTTTTTGTTTACTTTTAACATTTTAGAGTATACTAGACAATTTATATAAAAATATAAAATTAAATAAAAACTTTCTAGGGGTTTTAAAATAAACAAACATTCATAAAATATATTTTGATGAAATTGAGTTTTATAATTGTTTTGTGGTTTGAACGATATAGTAAATATATATTATTATCAGCCTATGATTTGCTATATTGTGAAAGCCTTGGTTCGTTCACTCAAGGCATCTCTGTCCAGACTTACCTACGTCTTAAAATGTCATATTTATTAAAATCGAACAAATCAACTTGCTATTCCTTTAAATTCGAATTATTTTTTTTAATTTGTTTTCATTAACTTTTAGTAAATGGGCTCCAATAGAGAGAATTAAAAATAGGATGAATGTAAAATAACGCAATTTCATGATGACATAAGCGAATGTCAGGTCAGCTTTAACTACAAACCGGAACTTCAATGCAAGTCATGAGCAACGCAAATAAAAAATGTTGCAAATATGTCAATAAAAGTAACAACTACAACTACTTAGTTTATTTTAGATGTCAAGTATTTTTTTTATATAATGTACTATTGACACTGTACATTATGTCTTAACATGGGGGAGTTTAATAATTTTTATAATATTATAAAAAAAAACATTTGAGAAGGATGTCATTTAGGAGATTAATCGTTGGCGAAAATAGCTATTGGAAACCTATATTTATTATTAGTAATTTAGTTGGCATAAAAATATAAAAATTGGGCTAAACATCCACCATATAACAAAAACAACACAAATATACAACATCCCGATCCAAGATAAGAATCTCATTTTTTGACTATCATCATTTGACATTGTTTGTTAATAAATATTTGTTTCGACTGGGAATAGAACCCAAGATTTCTATCTAGGTAATATACTAGTGCGTCAACCACTACACTACTGAGGCTGTAGACGGATATAAATAGATGGAGTAATAAAGAAAAATTCAATACAAAAAATGTGTAAATTAAATTCTGTAATAGTCGAACATGTTAGTGGTTAATTAGCTATTTACACTTCAATCGATAACGGCTAATATAGTCGCAAAAATGTATAAAGAGCATTGTTTAAGGAATGAAAAAAGATCTTGCATCAAAGTAGCTTTCACTGCTTGTCTGTAAATCTGTTAATTGCATAGACGAAATATTTTGCTTTAACTTGCTGGACTGGTTCGTTGATCGTTCAATGATGTTCACGCATTTATAAGCAAGCAATAGCATTTGAAATACTCTTGTTGGTTTTTTTTTTAAATTAATGTATACATAAGTCTTTATGCACGAATATATTAATGTAATCAGGTACCAAAAAGAGATAATGACCAAACCCTTTGCTTCCCAGTTACTTCTAGCAAACTAACTCTGAAACACGGATATATTATTTCAAGAGAGGCAAACTGAACAATTCCGTGCCAGTTTCGTAATTTACATTCATAAAAGAATATTATATGAGTTTTTTTTTAAATATAAAATGGTTTTGACACATATTTACTTATATTATTATTATTATCAGCCAATGTATTTGAATAAAAATTCGTTATTTACATATACTGAATTAATTTTATACACATGATATTGATATCCTGAAATTACGACAATTTTGCAATAAACTTTGTTTTCGTAAAAAAAAAAACAATAGAAAAGAACAAATGGACAACAATGGACAAACAAGGAATAAATATTTCAGTGGACGAAAAATAATAAATTTAAGGTCATCGTACTGTACAATAAACTTTATTTAATATGTGTATAATATGGAATTCTGCGTAAAATATTAACAATGTTATTTTGCACACTCAGTTATTGCTGATTGAAGCAAATACATTCGTACATAATATAATATGACAATAAATTTGACGCTTACCAAATGATCTAAACTTATGCTTACGGCCCACGTGAGCAATTTTGTGTTCTTGCTTAGAGATAACATAATGCCGTCACTCCTCCATGGACCGTAGGCCTTTGCGACCAAAATGTCAGTAAAACGAATTCAAAATTCCACTGTGAATGGCTTTTAAAGGCTTCGAAATGCATTGTATCTTTTAACCTTTAAAATTGAATGTTGTTATTTGATGTCTACTTGTACGATTGTATAAGTCATTTAGCTTCGTAAAATCATAATTTACTACTACAGGTCTGTATTTTATTGTTAAGTTTATGATAAGTATTAAAATTTAGCCGCTGCAAATATGAAATATCTAATTAATGTGAACCTATTAAATAATACAATACAAGTCAAGGTTATGTGTGAACGCACCTTATTTGATATTGTACTGAGCTAGCTATATACGTTTTATTAACGGAAAACGTCTTCTTCTCTCCGACTATTTCTAATACTATTTTTAATACAGGAATGATTCTACCATAATACTAATATATTAGCGCATTATTTAAGTAGGAGGTTTTAATTTTAACATAACAAATATTACATTTTATATTCAATAATATTACAAATGTGTTTTTCTCTCTTTATATTTATGATCGGAATCATGCTCAACCCTCATAAAATGCAATGAGTCATAACATTTTTCATAAACACATATTTTCGTAAATTATAGCCAAGCTTGTTGCTTACAGTTTCGACTATTAATATACTTGTATTTAAGCCCAGTGTAGATGCGAATTTAGATATTTTGTAACGGTAATATGAACTATGTTTTAGTTATATCAAATGTAATTGCTAGTTAGAGACTGTGATTATTTTATAGATAACTTAAATTGCGTGTTCGTCTTAGAAGAAGTTAGTCTTACTACATTAGTCATGTTATTAACTCTTTAAAATTAAAGGGTTATATAACTTTGTCTTAACTAAATATTCGAAATGTAGATGCGGATATATTATTAACAGTGTATTTTTTGATTGCTTTTTGTACCATATTACGTACTAAATACTTCATCTATAAAATTATATATACGTGAAATACGCACCCAACCACTAGTGCTCGTCCCCAGTGATAGACTGAATTAATCACCCACGCCTCAGTGTTATATATTTTTCTTAATACAGGCAATATGTTCGTTGGGAAACGCATATAATAGAAAAGTATGTTACAATCTATGTAAAAGTTATATTAAATGCAATAGTCATGATATTGCAGTGCCTAAAAAAGATGTTAAATTATTGTAATATCAACAAAAAAAGTTAGAAATTAACGTCGTATTTAAAAACACTTAAGTCCTGATATAGGTAAGTATTTCAAATTTCACATTTAACATATGGTTTTAGGTCAAATTTTAAATCACATTGTAATGCACATGTGTGACCTACCCCATTGCACAACGTAGGCAACTCACGCACTATACATTTCAATTGCTAATCTTGTAGCGCACCCATTACTATCAAGTCCACTCTTTTAACTCGTTTGCGATTTTCTTAGGTCGATGACATTTTTACTTAATTATTCAGGAAATTCTAAAAAATATTTCTACTTCTTTTGCTAGCCCATATAATAAGTACATTACCATTTTAAAATACATTTTAAGTAGAGATGCGCCGAACATTGAACTCATATTCGACGTATCTCTAATATTAAGGCAAGTACAAGTATAAATAATAAATAGTGCTTATATAATAAACACATACGATAATGCTACTACAAAACTGCGCTGGAGTATAAATTTCATTTTAACTAATATGGTATATTCGATTTGTTGCTCTAAATAAAGGATTGATATTAAAGTCTAGTTTGTAGTTTACGATAAATAACAGTGTTACTACAATATGTATAAAAAAATAATTAGCTTAATTAAGGGCAAGGTTTAATTAAATACATTTTAATAAAATGTTTGGTGGATATTATATTTCAGCTATAGTTACGTGTCAAGGTTAAGACAATTCGTAAACAATACTCGTTTGTTTAAAAGTGAGTTTGAGTAGTGACGTCTCTTTCCAAGGTTTTAGTGTCATTTCAATCGCATTGCAGCTTTAGGGACACATAACGACTGGTGATTAGATTAACGGGAACAATTCGTGTGAATTTTATTAGTTACTTTATGACATATTCTACATTAGGATTTATTTCCCTAATTTGATTGAGCATACTTAGGATTATTCTGTTCTTTTTAATTGTAATAGAAACACATAGGTACAATAAATGATTTGACTAAGTATTTATATTTGCCGAAAGCTAATCACTTAAAGATATAATAACAAATACAGATATAATTCATACAATGCCCAGACTCCAAACTTATTCTAAAATAGTTTAATGGGTAAAACAAACTTTTAACATCCATTACGTTGTATTTATATTTATAAATATTTCTTTCTTTCAACTGACATTCAGATACTTGGAGATGGGCCAACTATTATATCTGTAATTATAACAGCATTTTAATAGTTAAACTGACTTGTTGTTGAATTATTTTTAATTGTCTAAAAAATATATAAAACTTCGCATAAGCTACTTCTGCAAGTAGCATTAAGTGTTCGCTTTAGGTACACTTAATTACGTCACAAGTATCACTTGTAGTGCTTTCGAGTATGGTATATAAATGTAAATATATAAAATAAATTAATATTAAATCATTTTAAAACAAAAGGGACATTTCAATAAATAAAATAAAAGTGTATATTTAGATATCGTTTTTTTCATTGTCTCGAAGTGTATTTCCATAAAATACTTGTTTTTTGAATAATATATAATTTTACGCTATTCATCGAAACCGGGTCTCTATATTTAACCTAAATTTTAAATGCAAAAACATGATTTTGACAGAAAAAAATGCATTCAAAAAAATGCAAGCTTTTAAATTTAATAGGCACAAAGTCCATGTAAGCAATATTAATAATAAAATTATTCAATACATAAGAAAATACAATATTACGAGCGTAACCAAGTCGCGGTCTGGAATTGAAAATATATTTTTGTTTTATATAGCCCCTTGATTGTCGAAGGTTATTAAACTGTACATGTAAATATTTTTTTTTCTATGGGCCCAGGACAGTGACTCTCAACCACTGTGCCGTGGCACTTTTGTGTGCCATGAAATTCTAAAAGCGTGCCGCAGCAAAAATCACTAGCCTAGTAGATTCATTTTTATTTATTATTATTTTAAAATTTAATATTGTATTTTTGTATTAACCATATATGCTCAATTACTGGCATCAAATAAAGCTAATATCCAAAATATATTAAACACCACAAGTTTTGGCATCTAATAATACATTTAACATACTTTAATCTAAATTGAACGTAAGTGAAACCTCGAAGTACAGTTATAAAAAAATTCACACACATTGTACGAATTAAAATTCGTTGTAAAACATAAATATAGTATTTTATACATCTACTAACTAATTATATATTTTTATATCAGTGTTGATAGCTTCCAGTTGTATTGACAAAAAACAACTTAACAGGTTTTTCTTTGACACAATATTTAATACGTAGGTATATGAGAAGAACATGCTTTATCAGTGCCAAGTATTGCATTGTTTTTATTGTTATTATTATCTATTTTTATACGTATTAAAGAAAAAATGTTATAAATAGATTGAAAACGATATGATTCATATTTTATGTGTATTTAATTATTATTTTTTTAAATATAACCAGTCCATTGATTTACATATTTAACCTCTATAATACTTGCATGTATTTACACCATAGCTATAAACATTGTTTTATATTAATTAATAATTTAACAATTTTATGAATGCAAGTTTGAGCTAAGGAATAATTTAAAATGTTAATTCTCTACGTTAGAACTGGGATTTTCCCGTAGCGTCTTTGACCCGGGATTTTTGGTGTACCTATACCTATATGTATTTAAGTGATGTATTTATTATAAGTAGTGGTGGTATAAGTAGCTATTTATAAGTCTTTATTTTTAAAAAAGGAACAGTTTCAACGGTCTTCATTCTTCATTACGTGATGTACATGTAAGTGAAAGAGATCTTCCCGCCGAACACAATATCAATTGATCTATAGTAATATGTCATACTGGATATAATATATACCTACTTAGTCGAAATGCGTGGCGTGTTATATTTTGGATAGCGCAATTTATAAACAATTTTTTTTTTTGAGTTCAAATAATAGATACGAATTGCTAGTAATTCCCGGTTTTATAGTTTTATTAATTTGTTAATTTCTCGTTGTAATTGTATAGTAATAAAACTAAATAGAACTGTAATGCAGCACCTGGTTACAATCAAAATGCAAGTCGCCTTGAACAAGACCAGCCAGAGAGCGTCGAACATTCTCGAGTGGAGAGGGCGACACTGGTTACCATATTAACTATCCTTATCACTGTCAAGAGGAAAATGTCAGACAATCGTTCACTTCCTAACAGTTATCCTAGGTCAATCTTGTTAAATTATTCGGCTTAATAAAACATATAGAATTTATGACGGTTTAAATCTACAAGAAAATCAATAAATAAATGAATAGGTTCGAACTTGACGCTATTAAATTTCATGGTTTATGTCCTAAACCTAGATTGCAGTACTTAATTATTTTATAGCGAATATTAACAATATATTTCATAATCTTTATAATATTTTATTACATCCGTATAATAATGCAAAGTAATAATATATTTTTCTTATGTATTTATGGATATAAACAGTGAGGTGTGATGAATTAATTCCGTACAGAAATTAGCAATGCTCTTAAATTGAAACAGCCATCGTAACGTTAAAGATGGAATACATTTTTAAAATTATTTTCTTATGCTAACTATTGAAGAAACTAACCATTACAAATTGCAATAACTGTCGCCATCTACACGCGATAGTGTTAACTAGAAAAACGTGAAGTGTGAATTAGGTAGTCTGCTATTCGGAAAGGTAAATAACGTTTGTAAATCGATACGAATTCGATAACGTTTTTAAATAAGTTCCTATTGATTGTGATGCAAATAAAACGCGATATGTTTTAATAAATAGGGATATGGAAATTTCCTTAAAAATTTCCAGAGTTAAGTCGTAATATGATCCAGTGTGTTTTTATTATTTCCATGAGTATATCTACGTAGTTATGTTATTGTTTAGTTTAAAATAATGTGACATAATGGTTATTTGTTGTTGCTTTTCAATTTTAATTGTTTTTTATTAAAACTTTTAGCGGAATTTTCTAAGAAAAATTAAAATAAACGCCTAATATTATTTTATAGTTATTATGCATTAAAATTAAAACAAAACTCAAGTTTGAGAAAATAATTCAATCGTCAGTTGAGATACGAAAATCGTCTATGTTATTATTTAAAAAAACAAGTTTAGTATTAGCTTTGAAAAACGGTTTATTGTTCAAAAAATCATTAGTCAAATTGGACTCGACTTTAATACAATGACGTCAAAAATAATAAAACAATATACAGTCATTAAAAGTACAATTATTTAACCAATCGTGTAAAACGCAAAGCAAGCTGCTAATAACTGACATTAAATTTAAACAACTTTTCAAAAATATAGTTATCGAAAATAATAATTGAATACAAAAGAAGTAATTTGTTAAAACAATTATATTTTATATTTTAATGAGTTTACTTCATATTTAAAACAATATTTTTTGAGCGTAGTCCTATAACGACTCTATTTCCAAACATCATTTTAAATTGTAATACTAAAAAATATATTTATTATAAAACTTTTATACAGAAAACAAACAAAAAAGTGTATTAGAGTAAAAATTTAATCCCGATACAAGAATACAGGATGTTAAGCTTGTAACAAAGTAACCGCAAACAAAAAGGAATTTTAGTAACTAAACATTTTGGCAATTGTTTTTGTTTTGGGTCGTATACTATAGTGAATTAAATAATCGTGATCACATAATAACATGACTAATGTCATATCCGACTGTTCGTATATTCTACGATTAACTTTTAAGGCAGACTACCAAGGAATACAGTAGAATGGTATGACTATCATTTAACACGTTTCACGGAAGTCCAACTTATAAATTGGTGTCTATAGTTTATTGTCCCTTATATGATTATTAATAAATACATATAAATCAGTTTTGTTTTATTATATTAGGGCTTTTTCCTTCGCCAAAAAAGCTTGAGAACCGCTGCACTATAGGAACGCGTCAAAGTAATAACCCAATACGCATGATTACCCCAAATGACTACTAAATAACTAAAAATAGTTTCACGTAAATTGTATGAACTGAATTTAGACAACATTGTAAATAAATTATCTTGTTACCATGCGAATAAATCGCATTTATGTGCCGAAAACATTTGCATATGAGATATCGCAGTGGCAGTAGGCTTAACTTTTGAATTTATGTGTTTGTATATAAACATAACAATTTAGAAATAGATATAAGTAAAAAATTATTGCAAAAACAATCTCAAGCGTAACGGTACCATCTTTTTTATAACACAAGTAATACTATGTAACCGACCGACTATTACGAAGATCTCACTTCTAGTTACCCATTTTATTAATTGCAGCTTAGTCAGGCATCATTTACCTACAGTTTGGTTCATATTAATATTTTAGGACATTCATTTTATTATTATTTGTGTTTCTTGGTTGTAATATTTTTTATTTAAATTTACTGTTCAGAAAAAAAAAGTCACATTTTATAAATTTACCTTTATTCAACTTGATATTGTGGACATTGAAAAAATCAGTCTGTATAACTTGTAACCGGTTAAATATACGCATTTTTTTCTTTTAAACAAGCTTAGAGACTAATGAGAAAGAAGAAACTACGATTTAAAATATTATTACATCAATTTTCCTCCAGTTCAAGTTTATACACAAAAAAGGACCATATCATTGTACATAACGTATGTATAACTACAATTGTTGTCATGGAGTATTTTCTCCCGGAAATGGTATTACGTACGCTATGGTATGGCAAGTGCCCTGCATCAAGTGAGACATAGCGGCGCATGCGCAAGGTAACCGTGATAGGGTATATGCGCCTATTATTAGACAATTATTAGTTGACTGGTTTATTGTTTATGGAAAGTTTTTTTAAATTATTTATTCTATAAATATTATAATAAATAAATAGTTTTACTTAAATATTATTGGAAATTATAATTATTCTATAAGCATCAAAATGTGTAGGTATTTCAATGACTCAATTTAATAATAATAATTATAATATGTTTTTTTATTTACATAGATTAATAACCAATATATTTATTTTATTTAAAAGCGTAAGTAGTTAAATGTTGAATTAAGAAGTAAGTTTAATTTCTGACATCTTTTATTTATTATAATGTGACATGCAATAACGAATATGAATTGGAACTAATTTAATTTATATACTTACTCGTGTTTATTTTATTAAATTAAAATTTAATATATTAACACAATTTAATAATATTCGACGTTTTCAAGCCATCATAGTTAGATCGTGACATGACTACTGTAAGTTCTTGAAACTTTTAAATAGTGTTTTTCTAGATTCCCACGAATGTTAACAATATTATCTTTTAGAGACTTTGATTTGTAATAATAAGCCAGATCATAATGCATTGTCGATAAAATAGAAAAGAAAGAAAAAAAGATGACAATTACGTAACAAATGTCAAAACCTAAAATATTTTTCAATGAGCATTTTCAGCTTGTAGAGGCAACCGCCACGATCCCATTTAATAATGTATTATTCATAATATATAATAAATGGTGTAGTTACCTCACATATATATAAGTTGCGTAGACATGTGGCTGCCCTTGCGCATGACATTGCCCTTTAGGAGTTTACCATCTAACTAATAACTGTTTTAGAATTACTCTTTTTTCCTTTATTAGATTATTGTGAATATATATTAACTTGTAAGTGCCAGTGCGTTGCGATGTTTTCTTCAGTTATATGCGTTTAAATTTGGTTTAGCCATATGTTTTTCAAATTTTAAAAGAATTAATAGTAGCGATTATCTCTATACGTTATTAATGATCGTAAAAATGCTATTTGCACACTATTAAACAGCTTGACTAGAACAAAAATAATAAAAAAATATCAAAGTACTTACAATTTCAATTGGAACAGAGCGTATTAAACAAACATTAATTTTTATAAGATTAAATAAAAACGTTTGTTTGATATTTTTAAAATTTATTTTGCTATTATTTAAATATGTCAGGTTTTTAACATCGGGAAAAACCTCTTTTATGTCCGTGTAAGTTATCTCCATTTAACACTGAAAATAGTTGTTATACAATGTAAATGTTTTATTTATAAACAAAAAATAAATCTAACTGAATAAACATTTTATTTTTTTACATTCATTCACAAACAAGATTTATTCTATATTTTTAACGGCTTTGTGTGGACTTGTTTACTTTGAGACTTGCAAAATAAATTTATCATACAAGTAGGTACATTATGAAATAAATATATACATTGTGAAACATATACAATGTTATATGTATCTACCTATAATTTTTCATTTATCATTTTCATGTTGTAAATTAGTTTGTCACGTTTTTTCATACAGTTTTGCGAATTTACAAGATAAATATTTTCTCAATTTGTCCGTACAACTTAATTTAATAGTATGCACTAAAAAGATTATCAAATGAATAAAGTTCCTTCGAAGTTATGTCCACTGTTCACGAAGACATCTCGTTGTTATTTTTCTACGAAGAGCTTATAGCTACACCATTGGCAGCTCACGAGGTAAATACCTAGATAAGGAAAACTGTAGGTAAGATTTTGCCTTAATGGACATTGGTCTTCAAATACTATAAGAATTTTAAAGATTCACTATGTAAATGTTATTCTCATCTACTATGGACTGAGTTACGTCCTTACTATTGTTATATATATTGATTTGTTACAAAAATAATCTGGCGCTTGTATCTGGATTAATGAGGCGGGGTAGGCAGAGATGCTCTATAGGTTACTTCATTCCAATTTCGGGTCATCTAAATGTAGTATATTCATGCACATTAGTTGGATATAATAACTTTTCTGATCAGTGGGCTTATCACGAATTTAGTCTGGCTTTCGAATCGACCTGTCACAAGTAAAACGGATCCGTTAGCAATCGGGATCATGAATTTTTACTAACGACTAACGAGCACCAGCAATCTATCAAATGAATGAAAGATCGAGACGTTCGAAAATTAACAAAAAGTATCTAAAATATTGTAGTTCCAAATCCGCACGCGGCCGCGCGGTGGCGCTGCTCAAATTTCCATACAAATCGCTTGAAGGTTCGAAAGCCAGACTAAAATTCGTGATAAGCCCACAGTTGTTCTGATTGAGAAAGGTAATCCTGGGGCAGCTCCTACAGACACTCATTAGCCTTCCACACTTTTTTCCAATTTAATGTATTAGAATTAAAAGTCAGGTTCTAAAAATCTATGACATAAAAATAGTGAAATATATTTTATATTTATTAGCATTATCCTTCGTAAATAATATTAAGGTTACTATGTACTAGACTTAAATAGAACTTATACATATATATGTTAAAAAACCTGTATATTTTACTTGATGTGTATTATAAGCTTTTTAACGTATGCTTTATTTAACATTGAAAAGTTCGTTGCGGTCATTTGACCAATAACCATTTTTATATGTAGCCAAATTTGCCCGTAGTCTTAGTGTTAAGAATCGGTATCTATTTTTTTTTCTTTAAATAAAAACAATCGATTCACCGCCCATTCAATATTTTTTACTCACAAGTACTTAGGACAATACATTTTCAAATCCATATTTAATAAGGATAGGCTTAGTTTATTATTTTATGTAAAAATATAATAATAATATATAAATTGTCATATTGTTGCAGGTACATGCATAGTTGTTTTGTTTATAATTCGCCCCTTAATTAATTAAACAATACACGTAAACATGTCTATGGTAAGTATTAATCAATTAATTATAGTTAATATTATTATAATTAAAACCTTTGGCACGATGTTAGTCAGTATAAAGTGCTGTTTTAGGTGATTATTTTAAAGATATTGAAGCACTTTTTTGTTGCTATGTAACATTTTACATATTAAATAAAACATTGCGAACGCTGACCGAAAAGTTTGGGTATCTAAAGTCAAGGGCGAACACCAACCTTTGCGTGCTCTGTCCTTATCAAACGAAATATTGGCTTAAATCGCATGACTAGCTTTAGTTTGGCCATACTAGAGGTATACTACGAACACATTAAAACTACTTTAATATAACAATAATACTTTATAACAAAAATTATAAAATATAAAAGGTCATAGTAAACCCAATATAAAAATTAGTGCTATTGGGAACACCCTGTTAGTACTGAAAGAAGCTATTTTTATTTTATTTGCGGCCCAACTAATTTTATTAAGGCAGACTATAAACATTAATCAAGTATAATATAATTAAATACATATAGGTAATATATTCAACTATAGTTTGCATACTCGTAAAACAGAAGCACTTATTGAAAAGGTAATTGATTTAATCACAGAGAATTTATGTTTTTTTCTTTGTTTTCCATATCATCTCTATTAAAAATGATAATCAAATAGATATAAACTTTCGAATAATATTGCATTAATAAACAATAATAAATTCATAAAAACAAGAATTGACCCTTTAAAATCTTAAACAATTTTTGTAATATTTTAATTCTAACATTATGTAATAATACTGTAGTTTAATGTATAATATAAATTCATATCACATCTGCAAAAAAAAAATAGGATAAAAGTGGAAAATTTTCGTGACTTCCAATTTTTCAAAACGTGTCGCGCTACTCGTTTGAAAACGCAAACTAAATTGTAACTAATTTTTTTCCGGGTTTAAGTTATAGAAAAAAGAGGCTGCGTATTAACATAATGATGATAAGTGTTTGTGTACGACTGACCAGGTGTCTCGTCAAGATGTTTAAAGCTAGATAACCTTATAATTTTAAATTCACAGAGATTTTTATTCATAAGAGTATTTTATACAAAAAATCCGCAACACGTGCAGAAGCAAACTACAAACTACAAAACAAATGTGGCAGTTGCTCCAAAGTCCCTACAGGGAGCTTGGCGCGAATTTAAAAATATATAAATATTGTTATTTTAACTGTGAATTTAGATAAGTTATGTAAAATGCACTTGAAGTGAACGTGGAAAACCAATCCTTACTCAAGAATAATGGAATGCTGTTAAAATGTTTAAACAAATGGTTTATTCTACTTTTGTAATATTTGCCCTCAGCGGCAATGTAAAAATTATATTTTATTTATTTTTGAAATCCTTTACGTTTAAACGTAATTTATTCAAGGCTAGACAGGACATAAACATTTACATCTAACAAAACATAAAACTAGTATAAAAAATTACACACATTATTATTATATTCATGTAATAGATAGCATATGTAGTTTTAAGAGCGATACTACTCGCTCGAATTAATAAAGTATAATTATTAAATTAACAATCTTATAAAAATAATAACATTATGAAAAAAGAATGAATAGTTACTTAAAAACATTGAGTTGAATAGACAGGCGCCTTTCATTCATATAATAAGTAATTTTTCCTGATATCTTCTTTAATATATTTAAGTCAATGATTAAAACTCATAAATTTCTAACATACTTGTTAAACATTACGTAGCACATTCCCGAGAATATAGGTTTAAGCTTTTCCCTATAATGACGTCAAGAAAACATTAACAATTAATTGTCACGCGAACTTCTTTGCGTACTCATATATAATAAGTGTAAAGTACTCATGATCAAGACAGGACGATAGCCGTTAACTGAAGCAGCGATGCGGCGCAATCGACATTACAAATGACAGTAATATGGTGTTTAAGAAAAAGCCAGAATGCTCGGCTTCTTGAATTATTTTTAGTTTCTTAGGGCCGGTAATTCAATCCTGACTTAAACCAGGCAACATACTGAGGACGTCTTACTGATAGAACCGCAGTTGTATTGTGTTACATTAAGTGTAGGTAGGTACCGCTTAGACACTTAAAATAAGTTCATATATCTCTTTTAAATATCCTAAAAATGTGCTTAGATAAATCACTTTTATGGCAATAATTAGAAATCATAATTTAAAAAAATGAATTCTAGTCCTATCTTTCGCAAAATAAATTTACCTAATTTTAAAGACACGCCTTATTAATCATATGATTGAATTAAGGCAATTTACTGAAAATCTATAATATAAAAATTGAATCAACAGCCCTAAATTCAATTCATTAATAGGTGAACGAACCAAAACGAAATAATATTATCTACTGTTTAAAGATTTTTTAAAAAATAAAACTAATTTTATCCGAATTATGTAACGTTTAATGTAAACAGTCACTGTAGCAATTAATCGATTACGTTCAACCGTTTCATGATTACTGGCTCCAGTTTTTTGCACCAATATTGACCTTCAGCAGCGAACCTCACAGATAAAACGTTTCATTTACATAATTCGAATAAGATTCTGATAAGGTGTTCAATATATTCTTAAATAGTTGTATATTATTGTTTAAAGACATTTTTGCATGCATCGAGTTATTTACTTTCCGGCATATAAGGAAATCGTCTAAAGTACCTGCATAGGAAGGATCCTCATTACAGTCAGTTATGCACTCAGTTGTTCGTGATCGCAGGAAAAGGCGGTCAAACACGCCAACTTAAAGAGGATCGCCTAAAGGCTTGAAAGATTTTCCATCGAACAGGCTGGTAAACTCGATCGAATCGAAAATGTTAGCGAGGTACAATGCCCGTGGGCTGTTGTCACGAGTCACCGGCATTCGCGCGCTGTACACCGTCGCCGTCGCACGCGCGATGTCGCTCATCTAATCCAGCATCCTCGTACAGGTGCTCGTCACAGGTACATACAACGGAAGTAATATCATATAGCTACCAGTTCGGGTTCCTTTATCATGAAATTGTAACTAGTTGTCTAAAAGATATTTTTTTCTAAAAGATGTAAAATCAATAAAAGAGAGTCTTTATCTCGATTTATTCCAATCCAAGTGAAGTGTGAAAAATCGGATTGTCCTTATCAAAGCAAGTCTAGCGCATGTATTGCAGATGTACCATCGCGGCATCGGTTGTTGTTCGCATAGAGTCAGCGAGCCGTGGTCGCTCTTGACATTGATCAGACGAGGGCCGCTACCGGTGCGCAACCTTGTTGCAGATCGTCTCCGCTTGATACATTTCGCTTTTGGTTGTAGTGCACTAAATATATAATTCTGTGGTAGTTAAAAGCAGTGTATATTTGTAGATTGTCACGAGATACCACCTTCATATTTAGACGTATGTAAAGTATGAATTGTTTCCTCATTATATGGTTTACAATATTGCTGTTAACGTTACCGACCATTAGTTTAGTACTATTTATGAATATTCACATTAGTCAAGTGTTATCCGGAAAAAAGGTGTAGTTATCAGTGGCTATTATTCTAGTAACATTGTTGTGAAGATCTTGTGCGGAGAAGTCCTCGAGTTGTCAGAACGGCGACATACGAAATGAGTGTATATTATGTTGTCACGTCAACTGATACCAACTGATTGTAAAAAGTATTTATTTTTTTATTACTACTAATTTTATTTAAATTAAAAATAGCAATTAGGACATATTTTTTAAAATAACAAAAAGATTGATTGTATTAATTATAATTTGCATAAAAACAATAAAATTCTAGTTATTGTAGTGATACTATCATGTAAGATAGACATGCGACTGATGTATCATATAATCACGTGCTTTGTAAAGTGCTACTGACATTGTATTCGCCAACTAGACAGCGGAAGACGATTCTTTAATCTATCACAATCACTCGCACGTGTTGTTACAATATTCTTTAAAAAGCCAAAGATTACATAAGAAATAAATAAATTGTAACGTTAATTTGCTCAATTTAAAAATAAATCCACTAGTTTGTTGGAAAATGAAAGACAAATTACTACAGCCATAAGTAAACGAGATGAAAGACGTAACTAATGCGTCATAACTGAAATAACAATGTGACATGAATTTTTTGATTTTGCAAGATTTTATCCTTTAATATCTATCAATCTGTACTATGAGACAATTTAGTCTACTGGGATGAATAAAGATAGCGGGTAGAAATGTTACATGTTTTTTTGTCCCTCTTTAATATGTTATAAATTCAACAATTGAATAGAATTGTTCCCTTTTTGATCGATACTTCTATTTATCTCACGTTAGTAATTGTACTATCACCTATAACACTCTACGCGCTTAAGCCACCGTAACTTAGCGTACTTAAAGATTTTAATTATATTTTATTTTTTATTTGCTAGTTAAATCATTTATTTCAAAGCCTATTGAAGCGTAACAAAAAACCTTTTCTTTAAATTCAAGGCATTCTAACAAGGGAAGAGGAAACAAATTAGTAACAAATTTTTATTCTTAAGCCGCTTGTCACGGTGTGGCCGCGTGGACTGACTACAAACTGCATCGATGACGCAGATGTGTATGAATCGGATTGTATTAAAATCGAAAGTGGTACCTGTGATCTTTGTATTGTGACGATTGCTATGGAGTACTAGTGAAGTGATTTGGTTTTGTGATAAAAACTGGAGCAAGACACGTATGAGGTGTCCGTTGTTGTGGAGTTGACAACAGATGTTATCCCCATCGAAGTCGGTGAGTTATAGCTATTTTATTGACAATAAAATTTAAATACATAAATAACCCATGTAATCTATACGTGCATTTTAAATTACATGAGTTTTACGGTGTGAACGTATTTATGTTTCTTTATTTTAATTTGACACGTCCGTGGCTTTAAGCGCTACACGCACTGTGCTCGTAGCAAGACTAATTCCATCTAAAAATGTATTGTCATTTATATAATATATTTTGTATTATAAAAATTAAAGATTTTTTTCTGAGGTGATTACCTTAGATCTTTACATTATAATTATTTTTAAAAAACTTTATTTCTACGTCTGAAATTATTCGCGTGTATAATTTAATATTGTAATTGTGATTCCATGACTATATTTATATCAGTTCTAGTGTTTTTTCTTCTTCTTTTATTAATGGCCTCAGATGTCTAATGAGGACAATTCTGCCAGTGTCGAGTATTCGGGCAGCAGCCCAATAAGACATTATAAAATTTTTATTCACGTAAACCCTCACGTCAAAAACTGTAATCCTCGTGTTTCCATCAAATGAGATGTGCCAACGAGTTAGTGTATATGGTCTAACTTATTAAAAGTCACACCTCTCTAACTCTAAAGTTATAATTTCAACACAACTTTGTTATTTCCCTATTTGCTTTCCTATTAAATGGTCTAATATAATTATAAAAGTATTATATAAATTTCAGCATTGTTATGAATACATTACACTGAACTCGCTCTGCAATCAGGATTTTATTCAAAAGTAATAAATAATGTCTAACTGCGTAATTAATTCAGCCCCAATTATATGTTTTATATAATTCTAATTGAAAATGAGCTTAGAGTAAAGTAGAGTTTTCAGAGTTAGTGTTATACATATGACAACCTGTATGATTTATCTTGAATAAATTCACGTTTCGCAGTTGGAAAATGCGTTATCAAACAACCTTTACGATAGGAACAAGTGATGATATCAAATACTTGAAATAGACATTTGTAAATAATGAAGAACGTGGCGAAAGACATAATATTTTGAACATTTTTTGCCTTGAATATAAAAGATAAAATAATTATCATCTCGAACAGTCATCTAAAAAGCCGTGGCCTTGTCAATAGAGGTTGTAGAGAAAAAAGATAAACAACTTCTTATCATTCCACTATTTAATTGAGCAACTTGAACCAAAGGCTTTCTCAGATTTTCTTTTGTTTCTCATTATCGCTCGATAACGACGTCTAGTACACTGTACACTCAAGTTTTATTACAATGCCATAAAGAATTAATAGTTGATTAAGCAGAGAATATATATCTACATATGCGATATGTACAGGTTGTTTGGGATAAGACTTCGCTATAGATAAAATTTAATATTTTTTTTATAACACGAAATCCACATGTAAATAATACAATATTATAATGGAATATAAAAATATCTACATTAAGATAATTGTACAGTGAACCTGATGTACAGCATTCAATGCTAAATACGTCATTTTTAATTTATTTACTTATTTAAAATGTATTAGTTTAACGCTAATATGAAAAATAAATAAATTACAATAAAAGTAGGGTATACAAATATTTATATAATATGTTCATGTCTACATAACGTAAATAAGAATATGCAAAATATAAAATATACATACTTATAATTACGGCGTTACCAATTCAAAATATTTTCTTAAATTTTTTCCTATTTAGTCCCAATTTCTGTCATAAATATTAAATGTTCTCAACGACTTAAAACTATTTCTAAAATTATTCACAACTATGTTAACAAAACTAAAACACTTCGAAACTTTACGTTTACTTTACGTATGCAATGCCGTATGAATTTTTTAAATTATTTTGTTTTTAGTTAATGCCTAATAACATACTTAAAATGAAGAAATATTCATAAGAATAAGTAATAGTCTGTCTGGTATTACGTCTAACGAGCGTGTATCACCTTTAAAGGTTAAATCAAAATGAATGACGTTTCCTATGCCTGATAGAGCAGTCATTTATTACGTTATTAAGTTAGTGAAAATGTCAGAATTTATATAAATCTAATTTTACATCCATCTGTATTGTCACGCTTTAGTCTCACGGGGATAGGCACAACCATTAATTGATAGACTGCAACTTTTTTTTTATAATGTCAACGATTATTTTAGTCGTATTTCTTCATTTGTTTCCCTTGTGTATATTTCATATTTTAATTCAAGACGTTGAGGGTAAGCAATAATGAATTGTAATGAATTTAAAGATTAAATCACAATACATATACAATATGCGCGATGTATGCGTATAATGTCAAGTGTTAAATGAACGCAATAGTACGTTTCAAACTAATATTAAGAGATTTTACTGAGGCAAGAGTTAACCTAATAAATTAATACTGTTTTATTTATGTTAACAAATTATTATATTTGTTGTTAAGCATTAAAGGAAAATTCTTAGTAATGTAGCGTAACAACATTTTAGCTCTACTCGGAGCGCTGACGTTCTGAATGTTACAGTTATTATAAATTCATATTTTTAAAGTTTATTATTGAATATATTTTTGAATATTTTTCAAATACGTTTACATTTCAATAGTATATTGTTTTATTTTGAATTATATTACATACTACCGTAAAATATTTATTATTGTACAAGATCAATTTTGAAATTTCTAAACGTAAACCTATATGTCATATTAAAACAAAATCAAGGAAAAAATCTATATATATAAAACTCAAAGGTGACTGACTGACTGACTTAGTGATCTATCAACGCACAGCCCAAACCACTGGACGGATCGGGCTGAAATTTGGCATGCAGGTAGATGTTATGACGTAGGCATCCGCTAAGAAAGGATTTTGATCAATTCCACCCCTAAGGGGATGAAAGTTTGTATAAATCTTATTAGATTTTCGACTGATTGAACTGAAATTAAAGATGAGAGCTACTATGATGAAGACGTTTTTTAAACAAAAATAAAGCCGCAAAAACTATACCTAATTAATAATAATACTTCTTAACGGGAGCGAAGCCGCGGGCAACAGCTAGTACAATATAAAAAACAAAAATACTATGTTTACAGATTTTATACTGCGTATGTTTACACGCCTTTGTACAGCTCTAATTACAGTATTTATGCAAATAAAAAATTGTTTGAAGTTTATATCTTTCAATTATTCTTTTTAATTTACCATAAGCGAAGCAACTTAAACAATAAAGTTTTATTAATTTAGTAAAGATAAACTTATACCGGCAAGGGTTAAGTAAACTTTCTCTTGGATGAAATTGCGTTTGTCTCCCAAAATAACTACAGCTATTTACCATAGTTTTATTTATAGAAGTTCTAGTTTTCTAATAAATATCTCGATTTTTGTTTACATGTATATCTGTATAACTAAGTATTCTTCAAATAGTAAATAGTTTCATACGTTACAAATGTCATTGTACGCACACGTCACGCATGATACGCGCAAATGTGATCTGACCTTAAGTGGAAATTTAGAACAACCTGTCACGACCTTGTGCTTGGACATCAAACTGATTTAGACCAAGGATAGATTTTATACACGCTTTTGTTTCCTCGCTATATACAAGATTTATAACTATGTGTACCTACTGTATTAAACGTAGTGTAATTTGGTATTATAGGAAGATTTTCACTCGTAATTTGATAATTTTGTATTATCTCCAGACGTATGTTAATATAATAAAAAAATACATTCTAAATTTTGATATGCAATGAATTGTTTTGTCTATTTTTATATTTACCTATGTATAATAGAGTTTAAAGTTCGTGCGTTTCGGTTGTGAGTTTTCTACGTTCAGTTGTTTTTCCTTTTTTCTACAAACAAACAGTTGAAAACATAAAGCAAAAAATTGCGGACATATTTTTATTTGCGTAGTAATTTATAGAAATTACTTACTGCATTCTGCGTTTATACTGTCGGTATTTGATATTAATTGTAGATGACTACGTCGAGAAAAAGCAGTATTTACAATTAAACTTAAATATATTATACATATATAATAATATTATACTTAAATCGTATTCAAAATCTCAAATCTCACAAAAGTTAAATATTAACATATTCTATTAGTACTCAACCGGCATGATGGATTGTTTTACAATGTCTCTTTTTGGATTTAAGTGTTTGCATATTGTGCATAATTTATGAATGGAATTTTCCCTTCGTTTTTTAATTTTTAAGGAAGTTTGTTGTGATTGATCGCGATTTGCGAAAGGGCTTATTTGGTTATACGAAGGACATACTGTGTTTAATTAATATCTTGTTTGTTACGTAGATTTTTTAAGTCGAATATAATAGTTTTTTAAGCAATAATTAATATGTTTTTAGATAACAAATTAATGTCATTATTTTGTTTAACAACGAGAACATTACTTAATATTTTATATTTAGTTATTCTACCTAATATTTTATAGATGAATAAGTGAATTTGGTCCAATATTTAAAAAATATAAACTTATCTTTCTGTTGGCTGCTAAATACGTTTATTTAATTTATTTGATTTATTTATTTATTACTCTTCTTCTGATTCTATTTATTCGTAATGTTTTTTTAATTAAAAATATTTGGCGGTTACTATTATGTTTGTGTTCTCATGGTCCTGATATTCTGGTTTAGGGTCAGGGCATTCTACATGTATGAATAGGTATGTATTTATTTATTCTATGTATTAAAACAAAACAATAACTGTTTATGTTTAAGATTCACTATCCAAAACATATGCATTTTTGGAAGTTATTTGTAATATATAGGTATGTATCGCTTATTTTAATTTGTAGAAATAAATTTACTAATTGATACCTATATAAACGTTCATACAAACGTTGCAATACGGAAAATGTATTACGTGTTCGGAATCAAACGCTAGACCACAAGGCCCGCACGTTTACAACTCTGAATTCGATATCAAAGGATAAACAGGAAGATCCCTATTGAAACAGTCCTTGATCTTATGAACCTCATTACCTATTACCGGTCATGTACGAAAAATATACGGAAAATTCACTGTTAAATAAATAAAATTGAAAAACATTTTTTTTTGTTCTATTCACACATACCTTTAGTCATTCACCTACAGGAAAAAATATTTATAAACTGTTTAACCTATATTATGATATTTAGTGATTGTATCACTATATAAATAAAGTTACATTAAGTTAGCGATAGTTTTCATAGAAGAAATCTATATTAATCGTAGAATATTGACACGTGTGTAATGTAGCACACATCACTTACTGATGTCAGTACGTAAACACGTGTTGTGCGATTTGTATTTGGCTCGACTATATTAGAGCTAAAAGGAAGAACTATCCACGAAGAATTTGGTTATAGATTTGTCATGATATGTAAAGGAATAAACCGGGTAGAAAGATACACCGACTTGTGCAACATGCAATATTATGTGTTACATTCCAGACGCCGATGTGTGTCATAAGTAACAATATAAATCAAGTTACTAGCCTTCGATTGTGATCAGTGATCATGAAGCCAGGAATTACCTTGCATTCAACACATATAATAATCGAACTATGCGCGTATCACCTCATTTGCAATAAAACAATAACTGGATATTTCGAAAGGCGTAGGCAGCCATTCTAATATGACATGATTTATTATTTATATAGTATAATATAAAATAAATAAATAAATTAAATAACATAATAAATAAAATTGTTTTTGTCACTTTAGTAATTGGGCTCCAATAGAGTGCTTTTACTCGACAAAATAAATATAAATTATCACAATTGATTTGATTTATAACATTTATTTTAATGTTATAATAATATATAATAGTAGAATAGCTGAGTGAGGGTAAAACATAATATGGTTTTGTTTATATCCAAGTTTTTTTATCAGCATGATATTCAATTCAATTAAAGTAAGATTATATTAGATTAACCATTTTCGTCGTAAACTAATCAATACCAAAGACATAACTTTTACACCATCAATTGTGGTTATATAGGCCTAGTTACCTATATAGAATCATTTAAGACTATATGATAAAATGATACTATATACATATTTATAAATATGTACTCATATATTATAGAACCTATGGTGTTAAAGTCTTGTCTTTAATATTTATTAGTTTACGGAGAATTTGGTCACCTGCCAACGAATCCTGGCTCGGTTGCCGCCTTAAAAGGCCGACGAAACCTAAGGACAGTGATGGCCTAAAAATGAACTGTCTTTCCTGTCAAGTAAAACCTTTTTTTAACTATTATAACATAAGTATGTTTTATCGTTTATATTTTTTACGTTTTATAAAAATACACATTTCAGTACAAATCCACGCTTCTAACATAAATAGTGATTTCCATGATAATAAGAAGAAAATCACTATCAGTTATAAGACTGCCAATTGCTCTAAGTTTGCTTTCAGAACGTCAATTATTAAACACCTACTGTTTCTTTACTTAATGCAATAAACGATTTAATATTATTATTGTGAAAAAGGTTATTATCGTGCTTTAACATAAATTACGACTTGTATAAACAAAATATATAAATAACGTAGGTATCTTAACATTGAATTCAATACAAATAGTTTAACTCAATGAGGTTTAACGTATTTTGATTGTTTGAAGAAGACTCTGAACCGGCTTCGTCGGACCACATTTTTGGAAGCAAAAAATTGAATAAGCCTTTACTCGTGACTGTTCGATTAAACTCGATATAACAACTCGTATTGTAGTTTGAAATGAAACTATAATCTACTACGTTTTTAAAAATAATATAACTATTGTATTTTATATGAGCACTTACATAGTTTTGTGCGCTAAAGCAAATACGTCATACATTTTGAGTACAAATAATGTTATTCGACAAACAGCGTGTCCA
The DNA here is from genome assembly GCA_028551675.1 of Tineola bisselliella. Classification (NCBI taxonomy): domain Eukaryota; kingdom Metazoa; phylum Arthropoda; class Insecta; order Lepidoptera; family Tineidae; genus Tineola; species Tineola bisselliella. The sequence continues at coordinate 27,649 of JAPWLS010000981.1, forward strand.
TATCACTTTATTACATCCATAAAGTGAGGACATTGTCATAATCTCCAATTTACTTTATTGTCATGCAATTGCTGTTTGTCATAGTTCGCGTTATTCATTAGCTTTCCTATTTTTAGATGGCCACGTGGGACCTAATCGAGGTTATTGTAAGGGCGTTTTTTCTGACAATTTTACTTTAGTGTTAATAATACTCTTGGTGTTCTTTTACGTCATCACATGCGTACGTTTAAAAGCGACCTGGAAACAATCCAACTCGATTGTCAATTGTTACGTGATTGCCAGCTTTGTAATCAATTAATTGATTACATCAATGATTGTCAATTGCGTAACGATTGACAATCGAAATTGACCATCTTTAGTCGCTCAGACAGTAGTTTGACTGGCGAACGTGCCTAAGTCCACCATAATTTGTGGAGATGCTAAAAATCATGCTTCTGGGGGTCAACGTATGTCACTGTTTTTTATTCGCGAATAATCGTCATTTCCGCAACGTGTACAGTATGGTCTTTGCCGATCAAGCTTGACCAATAATATAATTTTATTCAATAAGTATAAGTAATTTGTTGTAAATCGTCAAACATATCATACAATAATATCAGTCTAGGTTTTTAATAAATGCATTCACGGCCTTTACCAGTGTCTTATGACTGTTGCGGCGCGGTGTATTCTATTAGCGGGAGCGGGATATATAAGTGGACTGTATTTTTTATGGGATTTTATATAATGCGGGATGGAATATAGGAAGCTCACACACTTACTTGTTTTGGTGGCTTCAGAGCTTCCCGCGGGAACGTATATAGCGGCTTATATTAATAGATGCGGAATTCTTATATATGCGGAATTTCTTATATATTTTCACTTCACTTTTCACTTTCGACGTCCATATTCTGACACTTCATATTTGACAGTATTTTTTCTTCTTGAAGTTTCTTTTCTTTCAAGACCAACCTTTTTGGTGTGTGAGCGGGTATTTTATAATAAATAAATAATAATAAATATATAAATGCGGAAATATGGGAATATGGCCGTAACAATGACATTTGATAATTTCGATTTAGATGTTTTAGAATGCCAAACAAGTCGTTTAATGGACAATTTTTTGACTTTAGTATCTTAGCTATTCGGTTTAGGTTAAAATAATATCTAAAAATACAAAACAATTATGACATTGTGACATTGTTCGGGTGATATCATTGTTCATCAAAATAATTTGAAGCAAATAATATTATTTACGAAGGAAATTTTCAATCTAAAAAATGAACGCATGGGACCTAATACGAAACAAGGTCGATGAACCTCCGTGTCAAATCTGGTAGTTATATTTCATACGTTTCTCACTTTGCGATGTATCAAATAGCAAATGTTAAGAATCGGGACGCATGCAAATTGTAAATATTAAATATAAGATAGGCAATGCGTCCCGCTTCTCCCCCACGGCCAGCTCGGTACACCCGCGAGCCTCTATCCCCACCACGCACCGAGACAGAGCGCGCTACTCCCGCACGCCGAACAAAGGAATTGGCCACGCCCACCAGAGAGAACGGGATACGACAGCGTGGTCCTACGCCGCCAGCGGGCGTATAAAAGCGCGCCGCTGGCCCAGAGAAAGGCAGTATCGATCGGAAGCTTAACACGAGAAGACATACGAACTGAAGACTGAAAAATACCATCGATTGCTGAAGATTATCGCCGTTTATGAAGATCGTCGTTTATGAAGAAAATCGCCGTTAGTGAAGATTGTCAACGTTGCGAGAAATTGTTCGAAAATAAACCTTAAGAAGAAACTACGTCTATCATTATTACAAGGAGACCATACAGTCCACTGTCCCGATTCCCTACATTGGAATCGATCTGGTCCTTCGAGCTGGGATCTGTGAGGCAGTACTTGTAATAATGAAGACAAGAAGCGAAAGTGCCAGGGAAGCTAGAGCCATGGAAGAGGCTCAGCGGACTCACCACGTATTTGAAGAGGCGCCGGAATCACCCGGTACGTCGGGGGTGGTGACCGCGTCGGGGCCTACGGTCTCATTGGTCCGTAGGGCACAGGAGTACGAACAAGAGGAAAAGATGATCGCAATCAAACTGCGTCGACTTCGTGAAGAGAAGGAGGCTGCAGCCAGAAAAATGGAACTCGAACGCGAACTACATGAAAAAGAACTGGAGTTGAAACGCGTCGAGATAGAATCTCAGCATTCCGAAGGCGGTTCGGTGGCGATGGACAGAGTCCGTGATTGGCTCGGGTCGCAACCAGGACCAGACGAAGCTCCGAAAGAAGACGATACTCACCAGGAAACAGTGAAACCACAAGAAATGGCGGATGTGATGGAACCGATGGCAGCAGCGAACGGCATTTTGGGAACCCGGAAGTGCTCGTCGAACAAATGCTAAAAGACGCGCGCGAATATAACAAAAGATTGAACAAGTTGTGTGAATATAACATGTGTGG
>JAPWLS010000540.1:0-20410 GCA_028551675.1 Tineola bisselliella
AGATCAAGATCAAAAGTATTTTCTGTTAACATTGGCTCTGAATCAAATTTAGCGATATCAGAGCTGTCTGTTTAAAGGGCTTAGTGTTGTGACTCGAGTATAGTTTTGTAACTAAATTACTCAAGTCTACAAAAATAAATAAATAATCGGGAATTTATTAACGAAAAATCTCATTAGAAATCGTTTGAAACAAATCCACAAGCGACCGCCCCACGTAGAAGCCGAAACGTGACTGAGTGCACTACACGCGTGCTTTTATTATTAAAATAAAAAGAAAACATCAAACATTATTATTGCTTATTTGAATTAGTTTTCCTTTTTAATGACGATTTGAGATTATTGTGTATGTTGCTGTGCCTACTTAGGTACTAACATTATTTACATTAAATGCTTAATTAAAGCCGAGCAAGAATGTACCTACTAACATTTAATTGTACAGGCTATGATTGGTGAGTTTCTCGTGATTTCTTCTCGTCATATGCCTTTATATAACTAAATATATATAAATAAATATTTTTGTTTTTGCTTAAATCAAAGACAAAAACTCTGGTCACATCACTAAACTAGTTGCAGATGTTACAAGCGTCGTTGAAATCCACAATTCTATTTTAAACATTTAATCGTCGTAATTTATTGCAAGTAAGTAAATATAAATATTGATGTTTTTGCGTTTCGCGAAATTTCTTGAAAACAATAAATCCGTTTGCAATTGAAATGATATTCGCTTTTATTGATAGATGAATGATAAACAATAATTTTATATGTTATCTTTATTCATGTTTTCATCTGTTTCTTAGATTCATATTCAGAAATAACGATTAAACGTAGTGTGATCACTTAATCAATACTTAAATGCATTTTATTTCGTTTAGTGCACTAAAAATTATTTAATAATAAATAATAAATCTTTAAACACGACAACCATTAGACAGTAATCAAAATAAAATAGTAATATGTTGCATATACAAGCACTTATTTATTTATTTATTTTTGTTATTTATATTTTTATAAGTAACGATTAAAACGATTTCTTATAAAAGCGTATAACAGAACGTAATCACAGCTAGGTGACAGTAGACAGTTGCAATGGTTTATTGGTCAAAAATTATGTCAACAATGTTTCAAGCGTGATTAGTCTATTTTGTTTCGTACGGCTGAGTGACATTTTTAGTTTTGAACTCTACTCAATGAATCTATGTTTAAGAGTAGTTTTAGAATGCGGACCTTAGACAGGGTATAAAGACAAGGACAAAATACACATATAATATTTGAACAGATTAACCGGTGGTTCTGACGTAACTATCGCTGAAAGAAACAACTAACTGAGTCCGACGTGACAGGCAATGCCTAGTGTGGGACCATCGAAAATTATAGTATGTAATATTATTCTTAAGTAAACAAATAAATAAATAAAATAAATAAATATTATTATAATATTAAGTATATAAAGTCCTTTTTTATATAGATATTTATATACTGTTTATTCAGTCCGACCTTTCGATTGTAATTCAGTTTCATGATCACAACGATAGACTGGCTGCAAATCTTCCGAAACGAAACAAAAATAAACGCGTCAGTAAGACGAAGTCATTTAAATTAGTTACTGCTTGTTACTGTTTATTTATTAACTAATTGAGTTAGTGATAACAAAGATCGGGCAAATTAATAGTGCGAAAAAAAGGTTATATTTCTTCGAGAAAGTTCTGCTAATGTAATATTCAGTTTCTGATTTATTTGAGTAGTTTCATTAATAATATTAACTTTAACAACTTTCCAAAACATATTTTATTCACATTAAGGTTAGATTTATTAACGGGTTTAAAAGTTAGCACTTGAAATATAGTTTATATGTGTGTATATTGAAGTTTGATTGCCTGTTTTTAATTTTTTAATATACCAGGTGATCGAAAGTCAAAGATTTATATCTTCCTAATAGCCATACATATATATATATATATATATATTTAGAGAAATTATGTGAAATAATATTGCTGATTAAAATTGATTAAGAATATAATTATCACAATGCATTGTGGCGATAAAAAGACAAGAAGAAACAAGAAAGATGACACTGACAGACTAAACGTCAAAACCTCAAATCTTCTTAAATAAGTATTTTCGGCTTGTAGAATCGACCGCCACAAGTACTCCCCTCTCGGTGAATTCAGAAGAATTTATATCCGGAAAGCGTATTCTGCGGCCATTGATATGTTGTTACTGTCTTGAAAATACTTAACACATGATGTTTTCTTGATGAACAAAAGCATGCTACGTTTTGATGTTCTGGATGAAAGAAAGTAGCATTTTGATTTGAATGATGTTTTGCATTAACTGACTTAAGTACACGAACATGTTCTCTAAGTTTGAAAGCGAAGGTTTCCATGTCCGTGGCAAAGTCTTCTGGCCAGCTAGTGAAGCGATTAATAATATTTAATAACATGTATAATGATTGGATGGTGGAAGAGGTCCAACAATATCCATAAATACATGAGAAAATTTGCAAGGCACAGGATCTTAACTGCCGATTCCGCTTCATATGTGTTTTGATACTTTTCATTGGCCATGTTGTGAAGAGTTGATTCTGTTAGGCATTGTAGTGGTATTAAGCGCCCTGTAATCACCGTATATTAGATGACGACCGAGGACTCTTAGAATGTCTACATATACCGAACTCAAAATTTGCCGTTAGCTTCATAACTTCACAAATAAGGTTATTTTCTGGTTGCGTTGTTCGAAAGTCGTTGGGTCACCACTTTTAGAGAAATTTATGTGATATAATAATGTGGATTAAAATGGATTTAAAATATATAATTATCACAATGCATTGTGTCAATCAAAAGACAAGAAGAAACAAGAAAGATGACACTGACAGACTAAACGTCAAAACCTCAAATCTTCTTAAATAAGTATTTTCGGCTTGTAGAATCGACCGCCACATATATATATATATACATTTATTATTTTTATTCGTGTGTGTTTATTTAAGTTATAATTAAATAAATAATATATTAGTTTTTATAATTTACATTCAACGACTGTTCGTTGATTTATCTGCGAAAAGCAGGCAACAATTTCTTTGAAATCCAAAATTCAACCAGATGCGATGATTGAATAGATTTTGTGTAATATTTTGCGTTAGACCGTCTCCTTTCGTCCCATATACATGCAATGCATACCAATATTGTTTGTAAGTATTATAGTAATAGGTTATTGAATTAGGTATATATATGTATATATATATATATTTGCTTGTAATTGCTTGTAATTTTTGTTTTATTAATTAAAAGGGGGAAACTGACAACTAACCTATATACATACAATATATTAAGTTAAAAAATGAGCAATTTCCGTAAAGACCAAAAAAAAGCACAAATGGATGGAAAAAATTTAATTAAAAAATCTAATCGAGCGCTAAATCGCAAATTATTAAAAGATATCACTGTTATTTCAATTCAGACTGAAGAAAACTTGCAGCCTCAATATTAAAATACATTAAAGATTTAATATTGATTCCAATATGGGCCACAAAACTGTTTTCATCCAAAGCGGTCAATGTAGACGAGTCAAAACAAGCCCGAACTAAAATTTTACGATCATACGAAATTACATGAACATACTCATTTTACGATAATGTTCGAATTGGTTTGTTTGTTATTAGTGTATTATAGATCTCTCTATAAATCTAGTTAATAATTCCACGTAGTATTTTATTTATTTTTCTAGTTCGAATAAGATCATTGAACTTGAAAATACGCCTTTAATTTGTGTTATTGACGTTAAATTTTTTTAATTTTAAATTCTATGTTTGGGTTGTCCTAATTCTTGTCCTGACAACAAAAGTATATCGCAGTTTGATTTATTTAATAAGAAATAAGAGAAAGAAGTGGAAAACGTATTGGAATTTGTAAACACATTTTTAATACACTAATAAAACAAATTTACGAAAATAATATACTAGTTTTATGAGAACGCTAAAATTTACGTGTAATTTTAGTCATTAATAAGTTGAAAGAAACTTTAATTAACATTAGCATACAAAATTTAAATTTAAATGTATTTAAAAAAAATACATTTAAATACAATATTTAACAAATAAAAATATTTCATTTAAAACAAAAATACATAGGTGGAACCAAAATAAAATTGCTTTCAGTCATCTCTCTCGGTCCCCATAATTTTAACATAGTTTGGCTGCTTTGCATGTAATATTTTTGAAATGACGAATTCAAAAATAAACTCAATAATAAGCAGTAAAATGACTTTTAAATTATTTCAATTATGTTGTTATGTCAATTTATTTGATTGTTAAATTTAAATATATACTAAATTTACCTCAACGATTACGGATATTTATTATTCAGGAAGAAAACCCCTTTTGTCGACCGTATTTTCTCCAACTACCCCCGGTTTATAGAGCTGACATCTGGGTAAATAACGTTACAATCAGACGTACGTGAAATATGTTCCTGTTTTTTTTTCTAGCTTCTGCAAAATTTTCTTTTTCTATTGTTGTGTATTCGTGTTTTCATTGAAGTCTATGGTAATTACTACATTGGCTGGATTAAAGTTATATAATTACTTTTTTTGTACATAAAAATGATATAAAGCACTGATTTCTAAGAAATAATTACTACGCGTCGACGCTGAAGCCGGTGAGCTATCGTAATTCGATTATTTATTCCCCGAAACATAAATAACGAATTTGATTTGATCTCAAGTTCTTTTTAATTATTATAATGAAATTTATTTAATACCATTGTGTTTTTATAATGTATATGTTTTCATAGACGTTAAAGTATCAAGGCACAGTACAGACTTGAGGAATGTCGACGCCTTTCACACACACGCACGCACACACACACACACACACACACACACACACACACACACACACACACACACACACACACACACACACACACACACACACACACACACACACACACACACACACACACACACACACACACACACACACACAATTGGGTTATTTTATGTTATCTTAATCTTAATTGTTTAAATTAATTTGCATAATGTACGAAAGACCACTACAGAAACACAGTCTTGTGACTAGTTCAACTACTTTGGTCAAATAAAGATTATTATTATTATTTCTTAATATAAGTGCGTTATATGACCGCACTTTACGTCGAACAAGAATCAAACTGCGAATAAAAAGTGAAGGCAACGGTCACATTAAATCTGAAATCGTAAAATATTTATTTATACTTATTTAGTTTATTTATAAAAATCTTTCTTTTGTACATTATCTACAACATAAGGTAAAAGAAGAATATGGCAATAATGTTTGTATGCAAAACTCTGCAAATCCTGGTTCTATATACACGGAGAAACTTTACGTCGAAGTTCACGGAGAGGTATTAGATAGGTTTTCCTATTTACATACAATGTCAGTTTAGGCTTTTTTATTTGCATTTAGATAAAGCCCGGAAAAAGACGCAGTAACGTTTTCTGTATTTACTTATCTAATTATTGTTTTTAAAAAAATACAATCTTGAACTCGTAAGTTACAATTTTCCCGATTTTTTAAAAAATAATAATAATAATAAAACGTTTATTTTTTAAATAAATTTTTACGATTTGTTGTCTTGGCGCCAAAACCAGTGTTGGTTTGTCTTGGCTCTGCACATTCGTTTTATATTTCTAAATATAACTTAATTATAATATAACTTATATTAATATAAAAATATGTTTAATACACAATAAATTTTCTAAGATGGTAGAGAAGTTAAGAAGATATATATATGTCAAACAAGAGTTCAATGTACAGTACATATAATAAATAGTAAAATATAGTAGCTAATAATCGCAATTTCATGTGTAAAGCTGTACTTCCGAAAAGCATTTTACAAAGAAACGGCCTTCTCACACGACGAGCTTAAAGGTCTTTCGTGTAGGTATATGCTTGATATTGAACTATTTTCATTTAGCAATAAGGTGACCGTTATATTGATAATTAATTTCAGGATTTACAGATGAATTTATAATGCTTAATACTACATTTTCAGCACCAAACGTTAAACTAAATCAGTATGTTGTAAACAAAGATATACAGAAACGTATGCTTACGCGTTAAGTTAGAAAATAAATTATTGGGTTGTAATTAACGCGACCACCAGTTAGGCTTACTGCCGATTACTTCCGGCACGATTTATTTGAGGTAGGGATGCTCCTTACTTATCACGCTCGTTTATATTTTACCTAGAGCAGCCATTCTCAAAGTGTGTTCCGCGGAACCCTAGGGCTAAAATACTGCAAAAAATACCTACCAAAGGGAGATTATAAGGTTACATCTAAATATTCCAACTAAATATTACGTAATATTACATTGCAATATGATTATTTATAAATACATATGAATCAGTTTTTTATAATTATATTAAGGCTTTTTCCTTCGCCAAAAAAAGTTTGAGAACCGCTGACCTAGAGCAAGAGTTTTAGTACTTCAATGATTCGTAACAGTAAATGAAACTAATTAATTAATCGAAATTATTAAATTTGTTAATTACTTCATTAATATTTTTTTTATTAAGTAATTCAAATTGTATGCATAATTATCTTCTTCTTCTTCTTTATCAATGGCCTCGGATGTCTAATGAAGACAATTCTGCCAATGTTGAGTATTTGGGCAAAACCTCAAAAGTTCATGTCAAAAAAAAACAATCATGCATAATTATATTGCTGCTCCCTGACCGGGTGTCCACATTGACACTGAATTGTATGACATTTGAATTTAAATGAAAATTCTCAACACAAGGAAACGTTTGCAAGTAATAGTCGATTCCACTGTGCTGGTTTTACGATACGAAAGAAATTACACTTGTAAAAGCATGTACACGAATGCGCGACTAAACCATAAAGAAACCAACTTTAATATGTGACTACAACTCATTGGAAAAACAACTGTAACCCGTACTCAAGTTAAAATAAAAGTCATTTTCCAATGTAATTACAATTGATTCTTTATTAGATTTGCAGCTGAATCGTAAAACATAGTTTTTTATGTCACGTTATAAATTTAACAAACACTTCAACTTTATTACCAATCATGTGTCAACGTTTTCGAGAGCAACCCTATCGTAAGAATCGATATAATTGAAAAAGTACATCACTAATTCTTTAGTTTTTCTTCTCATTATTTGAGAAAAGGATATTGGATTGTTGTTCCATCCCTAAAACTCTTATACGCCGTTATCGATTTAATAAAGTCAGGATTAGGCGTCTATTGTTTGTACAAGAACTTCTGAAGTAAAATAATATTATACTTTGTAAGTACATTGTAGGCTTATGATAACGCCGTCTATATAAGTCTAAGGAACAGACAGATATACGCATGTTAAACGTGACGAGACATTATCTATAAAACTGTCAGAAGCATGCGAATACAGCGCTATAAAGTTATCTGTTCAACGGTCACTTTTGGAACTAATTCCATTTCAAATTTGCTTACAGTTTTCATAGTTAAGTATGTCAATCAGGTTTCTGAAGTTTACAGTTTCTTGCGCAACGTGATTCATTTTATAGTATGTTTACAAGTCGTAATTTATATCAAAAACAACGCTGTTGTAACTCGTAAATGAATCACGTAAACAATCGTATTTCAACTCTTCAAGTATTTAATGTCAGATAGGATATAAAACGATTTTTAGTAACTGTAGATGTGTATTTGGGATGTAGAGTCACTATCTATGGAACGTCTTAATATCATTTAAAAATATATCTTTAAATTATGGCTAGGTGGAGTATTTCTTTTTGTAAACTTCCATCACTGACACATAGATGGCACTGTCTAAAATGTAACACATCCTACTAAAGTTAACATATATGTTATGTAAAAGCTTAAATGGATATATACATATTATTAAATATACTTACATGCACGTACAATACCCTGACCTTTGATAGGTCATAGAATATCATAGATATGAATATACTATCCAGTCCAGAAAAGTTTCTATCTAAAATATTTATATATCCAGAAAAGTTTCTATCTAAAATATTTATATTATATATACAATATATAAAAGCATTTGTTTGTCATACATAAACACGGATAATATGTACAAATCCCATGAAACGTTTTAAAAGCGGTATTCATATTGAATTAATAGTACTTGAAGCACTTCACAGATAACAGACGGATTTGAATTTATATTTGCAATGCTATGATCAATACTGAATATAGTAAATACATTTAGAAACTTTCACGAGTACATGCGATGGGTCTATAAAGCTAAAAACTCATAAAAATTAATCAAATGTTAAATCGTTCTAAAATCAATAAATTTTGAAGTTACATTCGGGTTAAAGATTCAATAAGTTAATTACAGGCAATTTAAATATTACGCTTTCCCTAAATTCAGGTATAGTTTTAATATAAATAAAAAAGCACAAACCAATTTCTAAAATACCATATCGGTCTAGTTTGTTTTATACATAATTAAATTTCACTTAAAGAATTTTCGGAACGTGACCATCAATTTCTTATTGAAAATTATTAAGTTTAAAGATTAGAAATTTCATAAAATATCTTCAACAAACATTTTACATTAATTAGAATTGCGGTCATCATAACTTGATGAGACGACCGCAGCGTTAGACGCCATCGAAAGTACGTAACTATATAACAATGTATATATTATAACAACTAGGTATGTATATATATACAACACACACAAAGACGCTTGCATTTTCCTATACAGTACATTTCTTTACTATGGGAAAGTTTTTATTAATTATTAACATACATTAATTTGAAATCATAATCATATTTATTTCAATTGTTTGTTTCGACGTATCCCATTGGACAATTCACTCTAGTGCGGGTTACGCCATGCTCTATCTGCGAGTCATTTATGTGATATTGCTGTTACGACAAATGTTTTACTACTCAAAACTCAAATATTGATCAAACGTGACTTTACCCTTGCGTCTTTCGACAAACGTACGTATACTAGAGTATAAAATATATCTATATTTATTACATAGTAAGTACATGCTTTGAAGATTAAATTTATATCAAAGCTAAAATGTATTATATAAAAATTGCTACAGTCGAAGCTATATAAATCCTCCCTACTATATAAATGTGAATTACGTTTTCACGCAACAACTACTTAACCGATCATCATGAAATTTTGTACATATATTTTTGGAGGTACTAGAAGTAACATGGGATACTTTTTATTTAAAAAAATTACTTTTTTACTATAGCTTCCAACTGACTATAGTTTCAGCTGTTTGGAATCATATTGATTCATTTCTATTGAAATGATCTCTGATACTTATTTAATGACATAAATGCGAGCGAAGCCGCGGGTAAAAGCTAGTAAGCTATATATAAGCGAGAATGATGATCAGGTTTAACCCTAAATACCTCTATCTATGAGTGAGAAACCTCTGTTAGAGAGAGTCTTTTCAAGCGCCCATTTCATATTTAGACCTCTGTAAGCGAGAATATTTACAATAATATTTAAATGGAAAGTCGACTCAACCGCCATGTTCCTCGACTTTTATTAACCTCTATAAGAAAACTGTTTTAGTGAGAAACCTCTAATAATATTCGGATCACTTGAATTCTCGCTTATCCAAGCTTATACAAAAAACATTCAGCTTTTCTATTGATCTCTATAGAATACATTTCTTTTGACAGGTGGCAGCAAACGAGCGACTAGATTAACCGTAGCCACAGCAGTTGGAATATGGGTCCTTGCAGCGTTGCTGGCTACTCCTGCGTATGTGGGATCCTACTTACGACCTTTTGTTGTTAATCCTACTACTCAGGTATTTAATCTAGTTTTAAAGATTTAGAATGATCACTTGCTAATCAAATTTTAAGCTTGATTTCTTTTGGTTTTCTTTTCTCTTTCTGTTGAATGTAAAATGAAAGAGATGCACTAATTAAAAAATATAACTATTTAAAAAGCCGGTAGCAATTCTAGACTCATTAGCCACTAACTTAACATAAGGCTATATGTGGTTATGTGTATGTTATAGTAACCATATTAAATTTTTTAAACTTGGGTTAGCTTTTAATTTTAGTAATTTTTAATGTTTATCTTACACAAACATATCAATAAAAATATTTCTAACCAATGTTTCAATTAATAACAAATCATAGTAAAACATGTAAAAAAACCTTGCACTGTATATAATGTTTGAAAAACTTGAAAAACAAATAAAAAATTCAATAGACATCAAACACTCAGTGTAATATTGAATTTTTCAAGTGCCTTAGAATTTGGATAGTATGTACTCATAGTGTGAAGACGGCCGTTGACCCTATCAGATAATCACGTACGAGAAAAATTCATACGAACGCTCTGAGTGCTTTGTCATGTTAAGCTAGCTTTAGGCTAAACTTACTCCTATTGTACGTTGCATTGAAATGGTTACTTGTTTAAAATATACTTATACATACAAGGTCCTGGTCCCATACTAGTAAAACAAATATTTATTTAGACCGGGAATCAAACCCGGGATCTCAGAAGCCCAAGTAACTAGCTCAATACTCGACAGTGGACATTTAAAATTATTTTGCTTATAATTCCCGCTACATTAGGTCGATGAAGGAAAATAATAATCTCCACCAACATTCAATAACTTGTCTCGACGCGTTTCGCCACTTCACGTATCCTGATCATGCCACGGATTATTGGATGTTGGTGGAGGTTATTATTTTCCTTCATCGACCTAATGTAGCGGGAATTATAAGCAAAATAATTTTAAATAATTTTCTTTAATATAGATTTCCGCAAAGTAACGCCTGAAACAACCAATTATAGTGGCCATTTCCTTCATATATTACAAGAACAAGTACATATATTATTATATTTTGTTCACAGTTCCTCGTATGCTATCCATACCCACCAGAATGGGGAGAAGGATTTCCCAGATTAATGGTGCTAGTGCGGTTCCTCATCTACTACTCGCTCCCGCTCGCTGTCATAGCTCTATTCTACATATTAATGGCTCGACATCTCGTGTTGAGCACACAAAACGTGCCTGGCGAAATGCAGGGCACTCAGAGACAGGTAAGCTTGCTTGTTCGCTCAATTAGGCGGACGACTGAGCACACAATTTTTTTATAGGACCCTCGTATATAACCATTCTGTCCGATATTAGGGCTAGAGTGAAGATAACTATAACCACAGACAGATTTCTACGTGCAGCAGTAGCTTCCACTATGCCGGCTTGAGGAGACGAATGTGCTCTGTCCAAATTAACAGGGCACACTCCTCTCGTTATCCCGGCTACTTCCAAGTTAATCACGAAAGGTGACTGACTAGGTCACTTCACGGGTGTTCCCCTTGAAAGTGGTGGTACTATCCCAGGACGGCATACTGGGCTAATGTCATCATCAGTCTGCCTACCACTCTTCGTGTGCCTACATTATTATGCTATAGGCATTGAGCGATCAAAGTACACATTATAACAAAGTTACATTGGTACCGGTTTAATTTTTGAGAGATTCGAACACGAGGTCTCTCAACCGCAAGTCCGCACCCTCAACCACTAGGCCACGGCCGCTATAAAATATTCCGTCGTGTTGTCGGTAACTAAAATTAAAAGGTAGTTATCCACTATCTCGTCTCAATAATGTTTACTTCAAAATCAATAACAATTTATACATTCTTTTTAGAGATTGACACAGACAGAAGACACAGCAACTTTGTTTTATATTATATTGATAATAGAGGCATTGTAATTATCACCCTATCATAGACTATCATTGTAAACGAATTTCACCCTTATTGCTTTATATTATAGTGGAATACAAACTAAATTTGCTATGTAACTGCGTTTTAAACTTCGTAACGCCTTCAATTGATGTTAAAAGGGAACTCCGGCATGTCGAGTTAGTTAAATTAGTTCGGCGTTTAGCTTATTAACTACAAAGAGACCAATCTCACACAGAACACGACAGTTATAAGTCTTCTGCACTTTAAGTTCTGGAATTAATTAATAGATCACTGGGGTAGGCAGAGTCTTTCTTTCTAAACATTTCGTCTCCAAGCCCATCAGTGTCCGCATGCATGCATATGGTCTAAATCTGCTCCCTATATCAGCCATTCTCAAAGTGTGTTCCTCGGAACCCTAGGGCTAAAATACTGCAAAAAATACCTACCTAAGGGAGATTATAAGGTTACATCTAAATATTCCAACTAAATATTACGTAATATTACATTGCAATATGATTATTCATAAATACATATAAATCAGCTTTTTATAATTATATTAAGGCTTTTTCCTTCGCCAAAAAGGTTTGAGAACCGCTGCCCTATATAATCCTTAGTAAATGACCAATATCATCAAAATTATTTTTCTAGATCTCCCCTCCCACTCTTTTCGTCGTATCCCCCTCCATCCCGTATGTTTTATTTTTTTAATTACCTACCTCAAATTATTTATTAAAAAAAAATGTTTTTATTTATTTATTTTTATTTTTTTAACTAATGCATTGACGTAAAAATTTTCTACTACAATCATAGGCAAGCGTGTCAATTAAAACGTATAACAATTTTAAACTTATATTTCAAACACAAAATAGTCCCTAATTACATTCTCTAATCTAAAAAAAAGCTAATTTGAAATGTTAATTAAAAATTATGTTTTAAGGAAATTAGATGTTACCTAAAAGACCTAGACTTTGTGAGATTTTTGAGTAATTACGAGAGATGCGGCACTTGTCTCCGGGGATTTTACATCTGTTTTACACTTTTAATAACTGGGAGTTTTTGTAACGACTGGTACTCTATCAACCTGCATGGAATATAAGTCTTTTTTCTTTTGTTTCTCTTGCACGCAGACATCCGTTTATGATATCAATTGTTTCCGCTCAAGAAACCGTATTCCTCTTTTAACACTAGATTTACATCATAGTCATTTTGACTGGTCTTGCAAGATCAACTTAAACTTCCTGCTGCATCTAACATTTTCTTTAATTCTTCTAATCTTCTTTAATCTATAACAGAAGAATTAGTTTTATGAACTTTATATTATTTTATATATATTTGTAACAAATATATACTTATTTGGTTTTGGTAGAAATAGATTTAAGCTGGTAAATCTAGTGTTAATGTCAGGTGAACTGAACTAAAATGAAAATCGTTCATTAGCATAGGCACTAAAGGCGTGCGCTTGCTCGTCGTTAGACTCTATAACGGCTTCGGAAAGGCGTATGACAAGCAGAAGACCACAAGAAACTCGTCAATCATAGCCTGTAATGAAATAATTAACAAATTTGAATTCAGAGAAAAAAAAGTAAATAACAATCTTTATATAAAAATATACTATAGCTACATATACAAAATATATGAAATGTCAGGCTTCTATAAAAAATGTATATATTTATGAACATTCCTTTAAAAATTGTGTAAATCGCAGATCGGGCGGCTTACTTTATTTTTATCTATATTAAGAAGAAATTAAATATACTTATTAAATAAATGCATGCTATGAGAAACACACATGTTATGGGATACCCTTACAGTTGCAATGTTATCGTTATTCCTTTTACAGATGCGAGCTCGAAGGAAGGTTGCTTTGACAGTCTTGGCTTTTGTGTTGGTGTTCGCGGCCTGCTTTCTGCCTTTACACGTGTTTATGATGTGGTTTTATTATAGGTAAACTTTAATTTTAAGTATCGAATTAACTGTGAACTACACGTATTTAAAAAAATGGCTTATTAAGTTAAAGGACATTGTTCTAGCCCATCAGCACAAGAAGATTACAACGGTTGGTGGCATGCGCTACGAATAATCGGATTCTGCTTGTCATTTATCAACAGCTGCGTCAATCCAATCGCTCTCTATTGTACTAGTGGAATATTTAGAAAACATTTTAATAGGTAAGTTTTATAATACATTTTATTACTATTAGAAAAAGAAACATATTTTGTCAAATTAAACAATACACTACTCAAGCCGACATAGAGGAGATTACTGCTGTCTGTGGTAACAGCTACCTCCGTTCATAGACTAAACTCTAGCTTAACATCAAGCAGATTGTGGTCATTTGCGAAATGTTTATTTAAAGCCGCGTCTCCTGCGCGTGTTTCTTCGAAACATTACACAAAAACATTGAAACATTGGGGCGTGGCCGTACACAATGTTTTTGCTTTCCGTCGACCACGGAAAATAAAAAACATTGTATACGAATACAAAAATGTGTATGGCCACGCCCCACAGTGGGCTGAAAATCAATTTTTGGGAATTAGGGAAAAAAAATAAACTTGAAAAATAACTGGTTTATCAAAAAAACCTACATAATAAAAAATGTTCGTTTTAATTTATAGATTATATTCCAATTTTAATTTTTTTAAATTAGAGTCGCCGTACTTCATAATTAAAATTTGAAGATTTCAGTTTTTGATGCCATATAACTTTTGAACTATTCGATTTACGAAAAAAATTTATAGAACATAAAATGTTCGTGACAAATAGTAGAATACATTTCTGCAAATTTTTTTTCCCTAATTCCCAAAAATTGATTTTCAGCCCACTGTTCACCCCAATGTTTCGATGTTTTTGTCTAATGTTTCGAAAAAACACTCGCAGGAGACGCGGCTTTAAAAAAACAATTGAAAATACAAATTTAAATTGGCTTGGCTTTAGTTGAGGAACCCAACACTACGAATAATGAAAAGGTTAGGTGAGAGTTAGCTCTATATTAAGTACGGCCGTCATGTCATAGCCCTTTATAGCTTGTCTTTTTTTTTAATTAGCACAATTTAAGAAAAGAAGATTTTACATTTTTACATTTAGTAATTCCTGGGGTCCTCAACTAAAGCGTTACCTCTATGTTATAGAAGATAAATCCCATTTATTCGTTGTTTATTTATAGAAAAAAATATATGAAATATTCTAGATAACAATTAGTGCTGATGATGGTTATACCACCGCTTTGAAGTGTAACTCCTGTTAAGTGAAGTGACCGCGTTTCAGGACCAGTTTGAAAGTAGTCGGGTGTACTCGTCTCATTGCGGAAATGAGAAGTTGCTAAAATATTTTTTTTATATTATGTTTTCTGTGCATTCAGCTCTCGGACAGTTTATTAATAATATATATAATAATAAGATAATAAATAAATATTTAAATAATAATAAAATGACAGCGCTTCTTCCAAATACCTATCTCCGGACTGTCTATCCCTTAATCTCAAAGCTAAAAATGTTGAACAAAACTAAGTAAGCGAAACCTCTTATTCTAAATTGTCAATGGGGAACCATTTTGAACATAATGGCAATTTCCGTTAACATTCCCGCTAAAGGAGGACATAAATGGGATTATGAAGGTATTTTTTACTTCAATTGTTTCGCAGATACCTCCTGTGTCGTGGTGGCACATCTCATGGGACAAGAGGGTCGATGTCGATATCTACATCACGTCGGCTTACTTCCAGCAGGAAAACCAATATCAGTATGGTGCCAAGAATGTGCGTTCACTTTTATTTATATATTTTTAATAGAAATCCACCAGCCTTTGAATTGGTCATGAGTCATGTGACTGTACATTTATTGTGTTTTTATATAAATAAATTATATTATAATTAGTTTATAATTAAAAAAAATTGACAATACATAGAAATATATATTGTACTAAACTAAACTAAATACTGAGATCACAGCCACAACCTTCAGATGCCTTTATTAAAATTATAACAAAAGTTTACAACAACCAAACTAAATAGATAAACAAAACTAAAAATAACTTTATCCCACGAAAACCTAAATAAATTAAAAATAAATTAAAGTGTCGTTTATCACAAACTTGTTTCTTCTTAGGACCAGTGTGGGCCGAGAGAGCAGCATTCGATTAACAAGCAATGGAACAACGAAGCTCTGAGAATTGTATTCGAGGCAACGCAGCCCAAGCGTCGCTCTCAAACCGAAATCGAATGAAAACTATAGAAGTAAATCGTTAACGCTGAGAAACTGTAATAAGCCTTTTCCAAAATGTTGTGAAGACGATATACGTAATTCGGATGAATTTAAGGAGAAAGACATGAGTAGCACTGAGAGTTTTTTATTGGTTGTTGATAACTATGGGCGAAGATCTAGGTAATATTTTGAATTTCAAACTTTTCTTTTCTATTCTAATCTCTCCTCTTACATCATCCGTAGATTCTCATTGGATAATATAAAAAGTAAAAATAAACAAACAATTAATTAATTAAGCAGCAAATGTAATATTTTGTATGCTAATGAAAGGACATGTCGTCTCTTTCATTTATAAGATAAATGAAAGGGATTACCGAACACTTTTTTTTAAACTTGTGTATAGTGCTACATAATATGAATAGGGCCTAAATATCGTAGAAAGTTTAGTAATCCGGAAAACAAGAAAAACGATCCCAAACGACCTCCATATTGTGGAAAATTGCTAAAGCTTATCCAATAGGGCAACCGCAATCGGATCGGTCGAATGTACGTTAGTAGAGGTTTCTAAAAAAGCCGGAAACTGTTATGCCTCATTTAATTTTAGTTTAGTATTGTGTGGACAGTTGATTTTTTTTTTAAAGTGACACTGAATATAATAAAGTTATTTATGGCTAATGTTACTGTCTATGCCAATTTTGGAGTTAATTTATAAGTATTAATTTTTAAAAAAATTGAAATTCGAATGTGGATGAGATTAAATTCAAATACATATTTAAAATTCGAATGCTTAAAGATAACGGATATTTATTTCTTTAATAGTAAGCTTTTTTTTCAATATATTTTTATTAAAAAGTACGTTTCAGAGAACGAACAGAATATAAAGCGAATATTCTCGTGAGTAAAATCGCAATAAGATTTTATTTTTTTATATTATTACTTCAATAAGTTGTAAATATTTATTATTAATACTTTCTGTACATATTATGTAAATACGAAATATAATATGAATAAGCGTGCTTTAGATATTATAAATGTATTTAATTGCCAAAGTAGTCTTTTATTTGTGATCAATAAAATGTTATTATTATTATACAAAATAAATGTAAATATCATTTTAAGTACATAAATTATAGCTCATTTGTAAAATGTTTAAAAATAAGTGTTTTTTATTAGATATTAATTATTATATATACGTATTTTTTGTATAAATACAATAATAATATCACATTAACGTTATAGTTGTTGTTTCATGAATTGTCAGTTTCATATGTTTATAACCATAACTGTATCTGTAGTCCATTTCGATAGATAGTTTCAATTATTGCTACATTTTCTCTAGTGATTCGCTACAGTTAATTGAACTTCTTAACGCAAGATGAACCCGGCCTTTTGCAGTTCTATGTAATGTACAAATCGGAACTGCTTAACACATAAATATTATATAATATAACTATTAATTTATTCTAAAAAATCCAGTTAACTAGCTCGTTTTTACATGCTATACCCAGGATCTAGTCAAAAAAATTCATTTTCAAAATTATTTCTATTTTTTTTTTGTATTATAATTTGTAATTTGCAATAAATATTTTATTTACACTCTGACTTTTATTTATTATAATTAAGTAATTTCGTAAAGTACAAATAACGTAATAATGTCAAACGATTTACAAAGTAGATTTTTTATAGCTACATATTGTGAATTGAGAAACAAAACAATTTTCTTTGTAGATGCTGGAAAATAAAAAATACGAATAGCAGTCACCTCCATTTTAATATAGTCTATTACGCAGACCCTGAGTATGATTCACGGTAGAATTTAAAAATCATAGTACAAGTACAGGCACCCTAATTTAAAGCTAGAGCATTGTATTTATATATGATTTTAATTAATTTTATTAACTGCTACATTACGTATGTTGAATACGTATACAGTCATTTGTTTTATTTATTATCAAGATCATTATTAAGATACAACATATAATATTAGCTAACGGTATATAGCAGGGGTGGCCAAGCCATTTTTAAAAATTTGAAATTTTTCACGGGCCGCAAATATGTATTTAAATACGTATTAAAAAGGTATTTAAAAAACGTTGCATTTAGTCATTCATATTTGTTGTCAGTAATTTAAAAGACATTTTGAAACATAGCACAAAAATTAAATTCTGGATGGAACTCGGGTACATTTATCGAGGGCCACAAATAATCACATGTGGCTTGCTAGCCGCAGGTTGGCCGCCCTGTTTATTATTAAATATTTTAAATTTATGATTAAATAGACAAATTAATAAACAAATGACACGCGAAATTTGATTTATGTAAAACAAAATTGAAATTAAAATGAATCATGAAAAGCAGTTAATATTCTGTTATCTTATCTGCACATGACATATAGTACACGAGACGAAATTTTTTCATTAAGATTTCCTAAACGATAATCCTTTTTTAAAATAAATAATCCCACAATATAAAAGAAATATTTTACTAAAATCTACAAGCTGATATTTTGATCATACGCTTCGGAACGTTAAACCTAGTTCTTTGAGTAAATCTCTTACAGACGCTATTAATAAACTGGACTGCATGCACTATCTCGCAAAAATGAACTAAATAGAATCGCCTTCATTTAGTTGAAGACCGATTTTAATACTTAATCTTGAATCTATTAAAGTTAATTAATTAAAAAGACTTTATGAAGATCTGAATGAAATAATTAATTAAGCGCAATAGTATTATTAAAGATCACAATTATTATTATATATATTTCATTAATCATTTCATTATATATATATATTATACCGGGTGTCACATTGACACTAAATTGTATTGGCATCTTAACTATTATAATTGTGACATGCAATAAGGACATTCTAATTTGAATTTGAGTTAATGGTCAATAACTCGATCAGGGATTATTTGCAAGCGGAAATCTATCTTTAGCATCACATTTTAAAAACTAACCAACGTGCCCACCAAATTCATAGTCATTTCCATGAATATGTAATGTCAAATCTCAAGGTCCAATCATTTGTTTAATGAATTTATATATATAATCATTTGTTTAATGAAGTTTTTTTTAGATATATATATGTCGTTTGAAATATCGGACGCGCGCGAAATGTCAGATGTTGACGCGGCGGCGGTCGAGAGCATAATGAAGCCGGGTCGGATGACGTCAAGAGGCCCCGCCCACAACGATAGTCACTGGTCGCTTTGTATGGAGCGCTATTTAATAAATTTAAATAATATTTTAAATAATTTCGCCTTCCATACTGGCCGCGCGATGAAAAGCGTCCAAGCAGATAGGGGTCCGTGAAAATTTTTTTTCGACTTTTTGAAAATTAAAAATTCGCGTTCGACATAAAATTTAATTTCCTGCAACTTTGTCTTCCGCGGCGACCGCCTATCTGTTACCGTTTCCGAGATATCGCTGTCACTTCCGGTTTTTACTATGACTTCCGGTCAAACCCGGATTTTTCCCGAGGTCACATGGAGGTCCTCTACACATCCCTATACGTCACACATGCCCACCACACCGGCAAGTGCTTCAAGAATGATGTCAATCAGTCAGTCAGTCAGTGAGTCAGTGGTAGTCCAGCTTTATATAGTATAATAACTAGTGGGGTGCCTTCGGAGCCGGCCGCGAACGGCCTCTTGACTTTTCCATAGATTAGTTTTTTAAGAAGTCGGAAAAAAAATGAAAAAAAGTCCTGAAAAAAAAAAGATCCTGAAAGAGCTCATGATTCTGACCAACAATGTCGTTTACACGAACTATATCGGACGTCTACTTTCGGAGATACAGCCAAAAAGGCGAGCGTCGACCGAAGGTCGGCGCGAGCCGCCGCTGACCCCCCCCCCCCCCCCCCTCACCCCCTTCCCACACCAAAAATCGTGATCCACCTAAGACATATAGCCATAAAGGCGAGCGTCGACCGAAGGTCGGCGCGAGCCGCCGCCGATTACCCCCCCCCCCCCCCCCCCCTTCCCCTCCACACCCCCTCTCGCCATCCAAAATCATAAAAAAAAAATTAAAAAAAAAAACAAAAAAAAAATTTTTTTTAATATAAAAATCGAATAGGCCTCCAAATTTCGATCAGAATAACCCTTTACGCGGTCGCGCTGACGTCATCCGTTGTCGAGATATCGCAAAAACAAATTTTGAAATTCGCGCGCGAAACGTCAGATGTTGTCGCGGCGGCGGTCGAGAGCATAATGAAGCCGGGTCGCATGACGTCAAGAGCGCAGCGCAAATATGAGTAAACCACACCCCGGACGGCGTAAGCCCCGCCCACAACGATAGTCACTGGTCGCTCTGTACGGAGCGCTATTTAATAAATTTAAATAATATTTTTAATTATTTCGCCTTCCATACTGGCCGCGCGATGAAAAGCGTCCAAGCAGATAGGGGTTTGTGGAGATTTTTTTTTGACTTCGTTTCCGAGATATCGCTGTCACTTCCGGTTTTTACTATGACTTCCGGTCAAACCCGGATTTTTCCCGAGGTCACAT
>JAPWLS010000854.1:0-10582 GCA_028551675.1 Tineola bisselliella
ATTGGAGCCATACTGTGTACATCTTCGACTTCCATTATCTTTAGCACTGAGTTAGCCACGGTGTTGTTATAAAAGTTTTTAAATATTAGTGATTACTTTATTGCATTTATTTAAAAAAACTATTCTTCTTCTTCTTTCGTTTTTTATACATATACTAGCTTTTACCAGCGACTTCCACCGTATTTAAATCATTAAATAAGTATTAAAGATCATTTCAATAGAAATTAATCAATATGATTCCAAACAGCTGAAAGTATTCTATGTTACTTGTAGTACCTCCAAAAATATGTGTACAAAGTTTCATGATGATCGGTTAAGTAGTTGTTGCGTGAAAAAATAACAAACAAACTCACATTCACATTTATAATATTAGTAAGGATTGTAATAGGCTAAGTATAAATTATGTATGTAAATAAATAATAGTGAAATAATTCAATTTCAGGTCAAACTGTCGCTATGTAGAATTGACATTGCATACAACATGTATCAATAATAAATTGAATAAACAGAAATACATATATGTACAAGGTAATAGGATAAACAAAGTTTCAACTTACATGAAGCGGTTACTAAGCAGGGACGTTATTTCATCCTAAAATCGATAATCGCCCTTAAAACTGCCCTTTAAGGGAAAATGTGGCCATAAAACACGGTCTACTTGAAAAAATAGGCGATAAAAGTATTGACTACGACTGACCTTATGTTTATATGTCAATGGAGATTAATGTTTGCACGGATTAAAACAAATTCTTTCAATCTGTAATGAAATTCGGACTTAACGTAATAATTACAGCTATTGTACATGTCTTAATAGATTAAAACTTCTTTACTTCTCATTACTTTACTAGCTTTTACCCGCGGATTAAATAAGTATCAGAAATATTTTCAATAGAAATGAATCAAACAGCTGTAACTATAGTCAGTTGGATGTTATAGTAAAAAATAATTATTTTTTAAAATAAAGAGTATCCTATGTTACTTCTAGTACCTCCAAAAATATGTGTACAAAGTTTCATGATAATCCGTTAAGTAGTTGTTGTAACGTAACAAACAAACTCACATTCACATTTATAATATTAGTAGGGATTACTTATATTTTAGGAATTAAATATGAATTACAAATGTGAACTTAAAAATAAAAACTTAATATTTCTTAAACAAAAAACGATTGAAAAACAATTGAATAACTGACAGCCCATTTGAGCGCCAAAATTAGGCTTAGACATCGAATTGTTCGAACAGCTATGTTAAAAATTAAGATCTAATTATACGAAAGCTAAAGTAAGAAAACCTTAAGTCCATGTTTACCGTTTTATGACCTGTGGGCTTATCACGAATTTTAGTCTGGCTTTCGAACCGAGTTCGCTTCAAGCGAACTACAATATTTTAGATACTTTTTGTTAATTTTCGAATGTCTCGATCTTTCGTTCATTTGATAGATTGCTGGTGCTCGTTAAAAATTCATGATCCTGATTGCAAACGGATCCGTTTTACTTGTGAGAGCTCGATTCGAAAGCCAGACTAAGTTCGTGATAAGCCCGCTGAGCTTTAAAACCAAGTAGTAAAAGGCTGAAACTGAAACTAAAACTGAAAAAGGCTCTTGAAAAACCTAAAACAAACATGTACCCTCATAAAGTTTTATTTGATTTAGCTAAGCCGAGGTCATTAGGTGCGGCCCCCCTTACTTTTATAAATGGGTCATTCATCGCCAAACAAATTAAGAATTAATTCTCCATAAACTAGTTTTTATAATTCATAAAGTTTGTCTATTTTTTGCCTTAAAGAAGTACATCGGAACTGTTTAATTGTTACTTTCTTCTTCTTCTTCTCTTATTAATGGGCTCAGATATCTAATGAAGATAATTCTGGCGAGATTCTTGTGATCTTCTTCTCGTCATACGCCTTCCCGAAGCCATTATAGCAGTGTTTCCCAACCTTTTTTGTGCCATGCCCCACCTTAGTCTAGTCCCCCCCTATGTAACCAAACACCTAGTTGATACTTTATCGCTTTTTGAATGCTACATTATAGCAGATTAATATTGACTATATAAATTACAGGAAAAAAAGAATCCTTACTGAAGCTACAATAATGTAGCCCAATGTTGCCAAAAATTGCCAAACAATGCGTCGTTGAATATGAAACATCATTAAACTTCATAGTACTTTATATCTTCATTACTACGCTAACGAAGTCAGGGGCAACAGCTAGTAGATTATAAAATGTAAAAAGTGTGTGTTACATTTTAAATAGCGCCACCTATGAACGAGTGGCGAAATCACCATAGTAAGTTTTTATTTTATTCCTTTAATTTTTTAAATTAAATTATAATTAAAATCTAATAAAATGAAAATTATCAAAGCGAATAAAATTCAAATAATCATCACCACGTGTTGCTGTTTCGAGCGACGGGGGTCCCACGGCGCGAAGCCGTTACCAGGTACCGCCGACGCCGGCCGCCTCGCAGGCTCGCCACAGCGCTAGCGCCGCGATGTTGGTTCCCGCCGAATTTAAAAGTGATAGTGTTGCCGTGCGTAATAATATAAGTGAAAGTGTCAAACGTGAATTTTGTGTCTATTGTAAAAAACATAATCACACAAAGTTAAATATAAAGTTCACAAAACTAATTCTTCTGTTATAGATTAAAGAAGATTAGAAGAATTAAAGAAAATGTTACATGCAGTTGGAATTTTAATTTGATTCTAGTGTTAAAACTATACTTTCTTTGTTAAGGTAACGAAATTACTAATTATTTTTCTAGTACTTAAAATACTTGAGAAAAAAAATACATTCTATAACTTTTGACAATTAATAAATTGGCAATACACTACATAGTGATGTGCCTAACCTCAATTGAATTATAATTAAACAATTGATATATTTTTATGCAAACATAACGTCCCAATTAAAGAGGTCAGTTTCAATCCGAAATGAAATTGAAAAGGTTAATTATTTTCGTCACAAAATTTGCATTAAGAATTTTAAGTGGATTCGTCAATTTTAACGAATGCGTCGGCCAACGAAAAATGACAGCCGTTCCATTCTACCCTTTGATGGAATGACTAAGTCAATGGGACTCTCTCAATTACTTTATCTTTTACTACCAATATAGAAAAAAAGGGAGTTCCTATATTTTGTTAATATAACTAAATTAAATTGTTTAACGTTTATAATTAACCATATACGTTAAGGCCGTTTTCACCAATAATATTATAACTAAAATTTAAGTAATAGTAAACTATTATTATTTGGGTGATTGTTTAAAAGTCGTTTATGAAAATGGCCATTAAAGTTTATTTATATAATTATTATTACATAAAAAGAACAAAAATAAATAAATAATAATTTATTCGTATCGTCTCTCATCAAAATAAGTGGCGAATCTCCCTCTTTCGGGGTTTTAATGGCGGAATATTTTGGCTCTCGACAACCAAAATGAAATTCATTGTTCAACCCCGGAATACGCGAAATGAGTTTCATTGTTCTCCACTAAGATAAAACAAGGCAGGAAAATTATGGAGGCACCCTTCGATATTGTCTGCCATTGAATGCTGTGTGTAACTAAATATTGTCGGGCTTTCTACCTCACTTACCTGTGGAATTGCAATTTAGGATTCCGCAATGATTCTGTATTACTTTTTTTGTTGTTTTGATGTACTAAAACCCGTAGTTCGATCCGTAATCACCTGATCATTATTTGAGTGTAGAATCTACGAATAAAATACAGTCAGTAACGAATCAAAAAACTATCAGTAATAAATCTTTAAACAATGCAACCATTAGGCATCAAAAGTAATCAAAATAAAATGGTAATATGTTGCATATACTTATATATCAACTATCCAGTTTAAACATTAATTTGCACCATACTTACTTCTTTTTCTTATTTATATATTAATAAGTAACGATTGAAACGATTTCTTATAAATGCGTGTAACAGAACGTAATGACGGCTAAGTGACAGTAGACATTTGCAATGGATTATTATCATTGGTCAAAAATCGCATGAACAATTTTTAAAGCGCGTGATTGGTCTATTTTGTTTCGTACGGCAAAGTGACATTTGAAGTTTTGAACTCGATGCTTGAGATAATTTTTGGATACGGGCCTTAGACTATGATTGGACGAGATAAATAAATAACTTACTATATTTTATTTAGCTAATGAATAACTACGGAATCATTATAAAATGCTTCTGTTTACAAACTTGACTGGGTTTGTCCGAAATGTGTATTGGGGTTACAGATTAATGCCAGCGTCGTATTGCTTGCTCTTTTTTAATTTCGTGCGACTTTTTTCGTCAATTTACGTGTGAAATTGTGTATGTGGAGTATATTCACCGATTATTACGTTTTCCATGTTTCCTTTCCACTGTTTGCGGATCCTCCGTAAACCGAATTTTTAGTGCGTTGTAGGTTTTTATTTAAGCCTTTAAAATAGCAGTGTTCCGTACCATAATCATAGATTTAATTTTTCCTCTATTTTGCTGGATGGCTACATCCTTATTCCCCCGTCACCTTTTTTGGTCCCGAAGGCAGCGCCCTCTCTGCAACACTGGTGGAACTCCGCCAACATTGTAGTGTAGTTAAATAAAACAATATTTAATATTGTTATACGTTCGTACGCTGGTTATGCGACAACTGACGTTGGTCACGTTCCTTTACACGCATTACTTTATGTAATATATCGCGTTCCGTTACAGACATTAAATTAGATTGTAATCTGGGTTTCACCACCATAATCAAGGGAGGAATCAACTCATCATAGACCCACAATTTAACTCGCTCCGAAGACGACAGCGGAAAAGAGATTAGCCGTATAAAGTTTTTTTTTTAATTAATGACATTAATAATAGACATGTACATTTATTTATCTGCGAGTACCAATGTATCTATTTTGAAAAATTAAAATTCTTTATTTCTGATACTGAATTTAAGTTAATTTTTTTAACAAATATCTGTCAATTTTATTCTTGTTAATTTTAAATGTTACTTGGTTTAGTCTAATTAATCATTAGCTGATAGTATCGTATACATGACATCTTTATTTTGCATACACCACTTTTGAATCTACGAGATTTCAGAGATACCTCAGAGATAATGAGAAGAAACTCGCCAATCATAGCTTGTAGAATATCTTCTTCATCTTTTATTAATGTCTTCAGATATCTATTAAAGACAATTCTGCCAATGTCGAGTATTCCAATAAGAAATTATAATATTTCAATGACTCCCAACTGATAGATAGATTAGACTTTTTTGTTGAAACTTTTTTTTCGAGTACGTTATCCCAAACGAAGTTGTGTCAACTTTTTGCATTACTCTTAAAAAGTGGTCTAAATTTAACTACAAGTTAAGTTTCGAGTGTCGTTGACCCTTTAAGCCATCAAACTTTCTAGAAACTGACACGTGTGACATGCTCCTCACGACTGAAAAAAAGGAGAAGATATTACACGTCAGCCACCTGTCACCGGTGAACTCACACGTCTTCATCGCGACATCACTGAAATATAAGACTTACTAAATATACCCCTAGAATAACTCACAAAACAAAACTTTTATCTATTTGAAGTTTTGCGCGGACACGCTTTAACTGACTCTAAAAATAGAATCAAAAATCAAAGTTTATTTTTGAAGTGAAAACTTCTTTAGGCGCGTTGAGGGTAAAATCCTCGGTTCGCGTCACCGACATGCTAATGATAATAGTATATCTATAGCTATGGAGAGCCAGACTAGCGACTATTTCTGACTGTATTATGTGCGCGTTGGACGCTTTTTGGATAAGTATAATTTTGTGAGTTCACGTCACCAATACGTTATAGTAGCAGTACATGTGTGGTTATCTACATAAGTAAAGTTAAATTGACCACGTGGGAAGTTCAACTTGTGTGTACTGGATTTTGTTTATTTAAGTGAATTTTTAATTTGACTATTATTGTAATTATTTAATTGAAGGATTACTGTTTATTTATTGACTTTAAATTCATTGACTTCAGTATAAAAGTGAGTATGAAACATATTAATATTTTTATACAGATAAATGAATAATGAAAACAACGAATATATTTTTAAAAAATTTTTGCATATAGTTTTAATTACTCCTAACTTAATAGTTCCGTTTTCACTTCTATCGGCAGTCCCACGACTGTTTATGTTTTTTTTTTACTTATTTGCTCTTATATCTTTGTAATAATAATAAATAAAACGTTTATTTGTAATTAATTTTGTACAATTTGTTGCCTCGACAACAAGTGTTGGTTTGTCTTGGCGCTGCACATTCGTTTTATATTTCTTAACATTAATATAACACAGTCCAGCTTAATACAACATAATAAATAATAAATTTTCCCACCTATTCATTCTTCTCTAATATAACCTCTCCATTGGTCCTAAAAGTTAACTGGAAGAAAGTATTTTAGTTACTAGAACTTAATTAGTTCACTTATTGTGTTCACAAGTTTTTAACTTTCAACTACTGAGGTGGATTATTCACGTAAACACTAGGGATTTTAGGGTTTAGTGTTTAATATTTAGCTTTTGTGGATGTATTTAAATTAAATATTTTATAATTTATTTCTATATAATTAACTATCATTTCAAAATTTAGAAATCAGCAATAACAAATAAAATTATTTAAAAAAATCAACAAATAAACTAATTAGAGTAATTCGAAAATTTTATTTTCTCAAAACCTGCGACCCCCCCCCCCCCCCCCCCTCTCCACCTCAGTAGTTAAAGGTTGAGTAAATAAATATATTTTAAAAAGAGAACAAATACTGTTGTAATAACATTAAAATATAACTCAAGTTGCATAAGCTTTGTTGTCGAGAATCCGAGGGCACGATTTATACCTGA
This sequence comes from Tineola bisselliella, assembly GCA_028551675.1. Classification (NCBI taxonomy): domain Eukaryota; kingdom Metazoa; phylum Arthropoda; class Insecta; order Lepidoptera; family Tineidae; genus Tineola; species Tineola bisselliella. The sequence continues at coordinate 6,853 of JAPWLS010000854.1, forward strand.
ACCACAAATACTGGATCACCTTGCCCAGATTTAGGTTATCCTTGGCAGTCTAGACTTTGTTTCGTAGAAGAATGTATAGGTTTCTTACACATTAGTTGTGTTTATTTTTTAGATATAGTTATTATAATAAAGTTCAAATACCAAACCAACTTAAACAAAACAATTTTCTTCATATATATTTATTAATGTTATCTATACTAATATTATAAAGAGGAAACATTTGTATTTTTGTATGTGTGTAGCAAATTAGCTCAAAAACTACTGGATCGATTTCAAAAATTCATTCACCATTTGAATGCTACATTATCACTGATCAATATAAATGACAGGAGGATAAATTAAGAAGGTTTCCGAACGGGCAATCACGTCGTTGAAATATGAAACATCATTAAACTTCATAGTACTTTATATCTTCATAACTACGCAAACGAAGTCGGGGGCAAGAGCTAGTTATTAAATATTTAGGAATTAAAATCACTATAATAGCCTAGTAGATTTCAAATATGAAGTCCAAGTCTATAAAAGGACTAACTCATAAATGCCGAATTAACAGTTGATAAGTAACCTTTTGTTCGTCCACAACAAATATATAATTATACAATCAACAAATAGTTTATTATGACAGTATAATATGTGCTTCAGTAAAAAATATCGCGTTCTTAATAGAAAAATAGACATTCAAGGTAATAATTGTAAACTAAATTTATTGCCTTTGTCATCGTTTCTAGATCTATAGAGCTATAGGTCTTTGACGTTATTGATGTATTTTATAGTGGTATGTATAGCTGTTAATTATTAAAACTGAATTGAATGTGCTTTTTAAAAATTAAAATTTCACATTTCATAAGAGTATTTCTCGCTTATACAAAGTGGGGCATGGTAATCTTCCACAGTTCAAAAAAACGCAATTCGTCTACTAGTGTTCCCGACTGGAAAACAATTTTGTCTTGGGTATTAATTTGGAGTAACAGAATCTTCACTAAATGTGAATGTACATAATCTTTCTGGCAAACAATTTTTATTTTTTGATATCTCATATAGTTTTCTTCTACCAGCCTTTTGAAGTGTGGGAGGTTTTTTAAAGTAATTTATATTATATTAGATAGTCCATTTTCGAATTGCCCCCCCCCCCCCATCCCTCTTAACAATCAAATTTTCCACTGTGGGGAGCGGGCTCCACGTTGGGAAACACTGGTCTAACCCATTAAACAAAAGCTTGATTATGAAATTACCTTTACTCTCAATAATTATAAAGTCGGTGCGCGACCAATTTTATTTCACAAAATTGACCGCAACCGGTCATGTCTATAAGACACTTTTTGCAAAAGGTCACTTGAAATACTCGTTGCGAGTACGAATAAGACAATGCGTAGATTCGTTCTTGGGTACTGCTAAAAACGGTTTAAAGTTACCTGTAATGTTTCAGACTGTGGCGTCGAGATAGTTTATTGTGAAAGTGGTCAACCTCACTTCTCATATTTGTGACCAGTTTTACACTGAATATTTCTGTCATCGATTTATTAATTGGCATTATTAAAATGGCATTGTGACTATGACGAGTTTTTTGGCACAAACATAAATAGGGTTTCCTTGTCGTTCGCAGATATTGAAATTGCATTTTTTGTGTAATGTTTATTCTGTCGGTAAATTAATTAAAGTTATTGCGAGATTTTGTTAATGAGATACTATTTTATTTTATTGATTGGTATTGGTTAGTGTTATTAACCCATATGTTGCCCTACTGCTGGGGAGAGGTCCACTACTATTAGCTTCTCTTCCTCCTTCTATCTTCTTCTATTCTTCTTTCTCTATATCTGCCACGATGTCCTTTACCATCTCAAGTGTAGATATATTTCATAAACGTTTAAAATTTTACTAAATAATTGTTAGATTTTAGGATTTAAAAATAGCATCTCAGATACATAAAATAAATTAAGCATTTTTTAAAAATAAATTCAATACATATTTTGACTAATCAATAACCTAAACTTTAGTACCTATATGATATAATTTTTTAGTGTGTTTCTCAGTTTTGGATGACGTAAATACATGTATCTGTTTTTTTAAGTCAGTGTATGTATTTATTACATTATGAATAAACCAAATGCAATTGTTTAAAGCAGCGGTTCTGGAATATTTAGATGTAACCTTATAATCTCCCTTTGGCAGGTATTTTTTGCAGTATTTTAGCCCCAGGGTTCCACACTTTGAGAATGGCTGATTTAAAGTATAAAAAAAAAACCGCCCATTTATCTAAAAATATATCTATTATCCTATATGTATATAAAGCCCATTCTAGTCTAAACATAAATATCATAGATTCATATCTTCAGGTGAACGGCCTGCAACTGTCTAGATCTTTTAAGATAAGACCTGGAATGATTTCAGGCCAATTTGCCAGTGTTTACTACGAAATTAATCTTCTTCTTTTTACTAAGGATAATGGGAAACTGTTATTAAATTATTGCATTTTCATCGATCCTTAATACGTATGCAAAGTTTCAAATTAATCAGACTTCTGGAAATTGGTGAAAATTATGCTCAAAGATTCCGTTGCATACATACATACAACCCAAGCTAATAATAATAATAAAAATAATAATAACTAATAAAAGCGTGTTAAAAAAATATTTGATTTTTTGGGTGTTGATATGGTGTTTGTATTATTCTAATATTCGTGATAATGAGTTTGAAATTGAATGAATATTATAGTATTGAACCAGTATGGAGAAATGTAAGTACTTTCTAGTTAGGTCACTCAACTATCATTTCTTCATAGAATAATGAGAGTTGAGTGACCTAAACTAAATCTAATTAAATATTAAGGCTTTCTAGTTATACCAATATAGTCTAAAACAGGGGTAGGCAACGCGGCCTCCGATCGATTTTCTTTAATGCGCCCTCGCTGGACTAATGTAAATGTATAGCCAGAGCGATTTTCTTACTCTTGTCAACGGCGATATACAGCAAGTAGTCAGTTGAGTTTAGAATAGACATGTGGACAGATTTGTAAAATATGCGCCCTCGGTGATTTTCAAATTTAGTATTGCGCCCTTAAGGACAAACATGTTGCCGACCCCTGGTCTAAAACTTTTACTTTTAATTCCGGGCATTTGTATTAGATACGATTGTACTGAGAACCCTATTTTGAGGTTAAAATATTGAAATAGTAATAAATTAATTACTTGTATTTTTAAAGAAAATATTACATATAGAAAAGAAAAGATTGAAACTAAATCTTCTAGCCTGTGGTTGTCGAGACACAAAGCAGTTTATGAGATCCTGATGCTGTGTTAGACCCAAAGGACAAATTGAGCAAGATGTTCGACTGGAAACGGTTTATTAAATTTTATTTTTAACAAAAAAGTTGTTATATAGTAAGTTATGGTATAAGTAAGTAAGGCATTGTCTAGGGGGCCATTCAAGTATTACGTAAGCAGATTTTTACAATTAACCCCCGCCTACCCTTGCCAGCAAAAGTAAGCAAACCTCTTCCCCCCTCCCATGCTTACGTAATCATTGGTACCTACCCCCCCCCCCCACCACCACCACCATGTCATCAAAAATAAGGATAGTAGACCGGAAAGTAAATATTGTATATTAGTAAAAAAAAATCTGTAGCTTATAATATGAATAATGCATTATCAATAAAGCGTTGATTTACGTTAGAAATAAAATGGCCTTTTTATAATAGGTATAATAAATACATATTAATTCAACTGATAACGCA
>JAPWLS010001024.1:0-30488 GCA_028551675.1 Tineola bisselliella
AATAATAAACTGCCCGATGATATTAGTAGCCTCCCTCTTTATCAGTTCAAGAGAATCATAAAAAGCAAACTTATTCAAAAATCATATTACACATTAGATCAGTGTTAACCAACCTTTTTTGTTGCCATGCCCCACCTTAGCTTTTCTAATATCCTTATGTCCCCCCCTTATGTAACCAAACACCCAGTTGATATTTTGGTCTCGTCAAGCGAAATTATGCCTAATAATTATTTCCCACAATTGTTTAAGAATTTGCTTTTTTTTTATCAAATTTGAACCGAAATCTAGCATTGCATTTAAATGGCCCGAAGCGGAAGGGTTAAACTAGGGTCGAGCCCATTTTCGAATTTTTCCCTTTAACAATCAAATTACCCCACTTTGGGAAACACTGCGTTAGATGAATATCTTATAGATAATAAAGCTATATATATATATATATAAAGCTATATATACAATAGTATGACAATGCCCCTATATTGGAGCTCATTTACTAAAGTAAATATATATATTAGTGGAAATGTGGGTAGTTGTAAAACACATAATTCTCATTTATCCTTCTACCTAGCACAATATTACGACTGTATTTTTAACATAATAATATATATCCCAAATTAAGATATTCTATCTTATGCACCTATATCCAGAGCATTAGTATATAGGTCATTGAATTTTGTTATTTAGGTTCATGCGCTTCGTGTTTGCCGAGGTGCTGCGCGTGCGTCGACGCGGCATGAAATTGCAGAATGAGGGTTCTACGCATAATAATTATTACATTGTTCCGACTGTCAAAAGTAAGTACCTTCGTCTGATGTTAAGATAGAGTGTGTTGTCTATGTGACAATTGTTACCATAGACAAATGTTTGTATGTAATAGTACGACAACACGACGATTTTTAAATGGATACAGTTTTTGTAGGTATATAAGCGATAGAAAGAGAAACAATCTGCATCCCTTTCACACATGCCTCAACTACGATAAACGCAGGCGACATGATAAGAATATAGTTATCCCTTTCTAATGATTGTTTCTTCCAGTCCAAAGTCCAATCTCTATTCATTTGAAGATTGTCGTTTATACATATGACAAAGTTACATTGGTACCGAATGGATTTATTCGGAGATTTGTATGCACACGGATCTTTTAAATGTTAATTTTTTTTCTATCAACAGAACCGAATACGAACGGTACAATAAAAACGGACGTCGATTGGGATTTTCTGGAGCTTATATACAAACATACGGAAGAGAAGAAACACTGCGAGATCGAGAAGACCGTCTTCTGGCATCAGGAAGATGAGGAGGACGAGGATTACGTGAATAACAAATGTAAGGCGGCTGCAACTGAAGCGAATACTCAAAATGAGTTGTTGAATGAAATTGTATTTAAAAGTAGAGCGAATAAAATTGTAAGGAATGTAAAGAATCCTTTGTTGAAAGAAGGCGAGGTGTTCGTCTTTGATCCGGATAAGTATATAGAGGCTGTTGTCACGCCGTGGTACAGGAACCAGGATCAACCCCAGGTGAGTTATTGGACATGTCACCAGTAGCGCTACACAAGATGTTCTAGACTTGTTGAGAATCCACCTGTATTTTTAAATAAGTTGTCACTATTAAAGCCGCGTTCCTGGAATCTGGCTTACTTATATTCCGAATGTGGGAAAAATGTTCACTAGTTCAATTTATAGTTTGTTCGCCAGAGTTCGAGGGGCACTGCCTCGTCTGGCCCCTTAGTAGCTATGCCATTGCATACCGCAGACACAGTTATCTCCGCTCATGGACCACACTCTATGCTAGGCTAATATAAAAAAAATGTTTTGTACTAGACATTTTTTATGTTTCTCTTTATTTTAATTTGGAAAACATGTAAGTCCACTCGCTTTACATCCAATTCAATATGGCGTCCCTCTGATACCATACACGCTGTGGTTCCGTCAAACGCCATTTTCGACCAGTCAAGCTTCCATATTCATAATACGTAACAGTCAAGTGATTGTCCGTACTACTGACCACATAAACAGTCTATATAAGTGATTTTTTTATTGCGGCACACTTTTAGAATGTCGTGGCACACAGAAGTGCGGCATAGTATGAGTATATATGAAAACATGTTTATTTCAGTACTTTCTAGTCGCTGAAATATGTTACAACCTAACACCGGACTCGTCGTTCCCGTCCGACACTCACACGACGTTCAAAAATTACTACACGGGAAAGTACGGCGTTGATCTGACACAAATAAACCAGCCACTTCTGGATGTTGATCATACGAGCGCGAGATTGAATTTGTTGACACCCAGGTGAGTTGTTCGATAATAGAAAACATGCCAATAACAATTGGACTTTGGACTGGAAGAAACAATCATTAGAAATTTTATGTTTACCCTTAGGTATATAATAGGTTGACAATGCCCCTATACAGCAGCTATTCTTCTACGTCATAGTAGATTTATTATATATTATTATGACATTAGTATGTAAGTGGACAATGCGAGTATACAGCAGCTAAATCAAATTGATTGTGATAATTTATTTCATTTATATTTATATTTGTATTGACGAGTAAAAGCGCTCTATGGGAGCCCATTTACTAAAAGTAAATAAAAAAAAGAGATAACTATATCGAAGTTGAGGCATGTGTGAATCTCCTTCACCATATACCTACAAAAACTGTATCCATTTGAGAACGTCGACTCCTAGGTGAATGATATCGGTCCGTTTGCAGATACGTGAATCGTAAAGGGGTTGCATTGCCAGTGTCGTCGGAGCGCACAAGGCGGGCTAAGCGTGATCGGCTTGACCAGAAGCAGATTCTAGTTCCTGAGTTGTGTCGCGTTCATCCCTTCACTGCTCCGTTGTGGTTTGCGACGGTCGCACTACCCTGCGTTCTTTATAGGTATGTCGGGTTTATGGATCAAAGAAGACTGGTTTTAATGGTTTCAGATCACGCTCGAGCATAGTTTGATCACCTGATTATTACTCGAGTGCATTTTATTCCATTGTATGCAGTAATAATTATGGCAACTATTAGGCAGTAATCAAAATAAAATACTAATATATGTTGCATATACTTATATATCAAATATATTAATAAGTAACGATTGAAATGATTTTTTATAAACGCGTGTAACAGAACGTAATGACAGCTAGGTGACAGTAGACAGTTGCAATGGATTATTATCATTGGTCAAAAATCACGTCAATAATGTGTTTAGTCTACTTTGGTTTACGTGGCTGAGTGATAAACTCAAGTCAGTGAAACTATACTCGAGCTTAATTGATGCCTGGCTGCCGTTGGAGAGCGATTTAAAGTAGTCATTGTGCCTTAGTTTGTTTGTGTAGATTCTTTATTATTGTATTGAGTATATCAGAAACCAATAAGAAAATTATATTCTACAGTAGATTATAATTAGATGATATCATTTTTTTTTCTCAGAATTAATGCATTACTGATTGCTGATGAAATAAGAACATGCGTAGCCATTGACGTCGGGTTAGGTATACCGAAGATTAATGAACAAACCTGCCCTGGTGAGTGCTAATTGGACGATTTAAGACCCCCTCCCCCTCCTCCCCCTCCTCCGTATTCAGAAATTACACTCGAGTAATGATCTCTTTTACTTGAAACTAGATTTCTTTGGGCTCGAGAGTAGTAGAAAAAGTAGTATGATTTTTCAGGCTTCGAATGGCCAGCACTGGACTTCGGTTGGAGTCTAACAGAAGTCCTGAATAGCGACCTAGAGAAAATCGATAAGAAGAAGGAGGAGAACGCCGAGGAAATGCAGAAGGAACGGTGTGAGTCCCAAGTTGAGATGGAGACGAGTGGAGAGAAGACTGTTAATGATATTTTGCAGGAGAAAGAGGATGCTGAAAATGTTGGTTTTTTTTTAAATTATTTTGCTTTATTATATCTGAGTTAGCATATCATTGAAAACCAAAAATAATCCCAATACACCTTTTTTTACTAGTTCCTCGGATCGATTAACCGATATGTTTCATATTTCCAATGTTACAGTTTCGTGAAGCCGTTTTTGATATTATTCGAAATGAAATCGCAAATTTAATTTAAAAATCGCGCTTAAATTCTAAAATACAAAATGTCAAAGTGACAGTTCACAATTGTTGCCAGAATAAATATTGTGTAAATTAAAAAAACACTATGTTTTTTTAGGAATTTGAAATTGGAATGTGGAGCAACGACATGGCGTCTTCAATTCCCGTAACGGTTTATGACGAATTTATGGAACCTCTACCTTCGAATTTGACATTGTGCACTTCCGCTACAGGTATGTTGTAACTGATATAGCGGGTTTTTTAAAAATAATTCACTCAGACGTCTTGCTGCTATGACGGTTGAGACGAGAATGAGCTGTTGTTTCATTTTAATTGTTTTTTCTAACTACCCGTTTTTTTTTGTTGAGTGTAATTGTTTATTTAGTTTAACAGTAGACATTAAGGGTGTTTAATAGTATAGTAGTTATTTGGATTGGATTGGAAATTTGGTTTCTCGTGATCATCTCTCTTCCAGGTGGGACTAACTGGTGTGATCCCGTACCACGTCCCAAAAATAATTTCAACCCTTCAAGTGCTTTCAGTGTAGCCAACAGCGATAGCTCCTACATGTCCAGGTAAGCTTTATTGATCGATGCCTATCTCCAGCAATCAATGTCCTATGGCTGAGATGATGGTGTTGGTATAGTTTGGTTTGTTTTATGTTCTAGTGATTTCGATACGGATGACTCTGATTTTGAGTCTGATAGTAGCGACGACGATAATAGCGGTTTTTGTAGCAGTAAAAATTCGAATGGTGAGTTTTTTGTTTGTTAAACCTCTCTTTCTTTCTCTATTAGAGCGAGATGCACTGATGATCTTTTTTTATGATATGCTTTCATACTCAGATTGTTTTATTTATAGAGGTAGTATTGGAAGAGTTTGTTCATTATATAAAGTATATTTTAACATACTTTATGCGGGTAGTCAAATATATCAAACTGTTATTCGTGGTGTTGCAAATCCAGTATATATACTGACATATTTCAATAAAATTTAATAAAATCGCAATAACTAATAGTTTATAATGTATTTTTTTTAAACTACCCCCGTCTCGCTAGTCCCAAAAACATCGCACTATATTACGCGAGGTAGTCCACCTTAGGTAGACCGCCGTCAATACAGTTAAAACTAGTACGGAGTACATCATTATGTTTAGCATTGAGTTAGTCACAGTGTTTGTTATGAAAGTTTTTTTTATATTGTTGATTACTTTATAGCAGCGGTTCTCAAACTTTTTGAAGGAAAAAGCCTTAATATAATTATTAGAGATGTTCCGACTAGTCGGCCACTAGTCGGTAAAGCCGACTATCCGGCCACTATCGTAGTCGGCGACTAATCGGTAAAAGCGCCGACTATCCGGCTTCTTACTTTGTGTCTATTTCTCAATAAAATGTATGTGTTACTTCCTTGTAAAGAAAATATATTGATGACATTTAACAAACAAAATTAGTATCTTAATTAAAAACAAATCAACATGATATTTAATGACATATATTGCAATACTGCGTGATGATATTTGAAACTATTGTCAAACTAGTGAGCTGTAAAACTCAAAAAACTTTTTTTGTTATTTATATTTGTCCACATGTCAGTAGTGACAGAAATTGCAGCGAATCAGCTGTAAACGAAGCGTCATGGGAATCCCCTAAACCGTAGTCGGCTTGGCCGATTAGTCGGCCGACTAGTCGGCTTATTTACAACCGACTAATCGGCTAGTCGGCTAGTCGGCCAAAGTCATAATCGGCACATCTCTAATAATTATAAAAACTGATTTATATGTATTTATGAATAATTATATTGCAATGTAATATTACGTAATATTTAGATGTAACCTTATAATCTCCCTTTTTGTATTTTTTGCAGTATTTTAGCCCTAGGGTTCCGCAGAACACACTTTGAGAATGGCTGCTTTATACTGTTTATATTGTAAAAGGCAGCAAATAAAAACACACTTATGGATACACCTTGTCGAACCACACTTTATTTTGCACATTAAAAATCCTTATATATAATTGCCGTGGCCTAAACTATACTAACGCCATCTGGTGGTACTTTTTAACATAATGTATTAATATATTTCAGCCGCTATAGGCATTCGTATTGAATACAAAACGGCTCACGAAGCGGAGGCTGTGGATCTGAACAGAGAGAAGAAAACCATTCTGGCTCCACAACCAGACCCAGTGGACGATGCCATCGATCGGACGGTCTTGGAGAAGTATTTTGTTGAAAATGTCGCGCCGGTTGAAGTGAGTCTTTTGGTCACTATAGCAGATGAAATAGGTCAAATGACTGCTCGATATTTAATGTGTTTTAAAACTGTTACTAATAATATATAAGTATGTATATATGTGTTCTTTGTTGAAGGTTTTATTAAATAAAAAGAGACACAAGTTACTCGTAAGAGATCGTGACATTTATTGGGATTGTTTATTTTGATTTTGCCTATATACTAAATTTACAAGGTCTTAGGTCTAATCGTTTTGTCGACCATTATATTTTATTCTTATTATCTAGGTGTAATGATTTCAGCGCCCCCTATCGACTGAGATTTCACACTAATATTACGTCCTGTTGACATAACATAACTTACTATAGCGTTTTTTTTAAATTCAAATGGTGTATTAATAAATTAAAAACTTATTTTGTATTATTGTAATTAGATGTATTACAATGAGAAATATGAATCGGAATTCTTAAAATAAAACACAAAAAAAATCTTTAAAAAAACAGTTGATAATGACAGAACAGTTTGACAGTTAAAGTTAATCACAGATATTGAATTTTTCGAACAATAATTTTAAGGATATCATTACAATTATATATAATTTTGAAATTAAACACTGTTGTTTTTTTAAATTTTTAGTCTGATTTATTGTTATTTATTTGCAGTGTAGAAACGAATTTCGTTGTTCGGTCGAAAAGCATAAACGCGAGATTCGAACGGAAAACCTTCTGATACAAAGCACGGAGCCGTTGCCCGAATTCATACCGAAAGTTGAAATTCAAAAGCAAGAGGACGTAATCGATCTGGAGTTGCTGAATGAATTGATACCTTATGAGTTTGGTATAAATGTCAATATGGATAAGCCGATTGAATTGGAAGTCTTGGAGGCGAATAAAAGGGTCATGTTGGAGAGATTCAAAAAGGGCTTACCGCAAGATTTATCGAATAAGTATCGATGTTTCTCCATGAAAGATGTCGATATCGATAAGAAAGGTTATGTGAATGAAAAGATTAGTAATATAGGCTTCGATTCGAAAGAGGTGTATGAGCGAAAGTTATTGAATTCGAATTCGAATGCGAATACTAATGGTTAGTATTCGATTATTTTTTTAAAATATATTTTGTTACATATAGATAGATTCTTATTGGAACACTTGGACTTGTCATAATACAATTATACTTAATAACTGTAATAGTGGCTTGTTCACTTCAACAATAGATATAATACAATACAAATGACAGCTATTATTATAAACCTAATGAAATTGCAATTATAGGAGATAGGACATCACACGACTTAATATAGTCTAAAATAATAATAATAAATACATTAAAAATAAATAAATTAAAAACAAAATTAATTAATTCTGTTCTCTCACATCATTCGTGGGTTCCAATTGGAACACTTGGACTTGTCATAATACAATTATACTTAATAACTGTAATAGTGGCTTGTTCACTTCAACAATAGATATAATAATATTAAACCAGTTTAAAGTACACACGACGACTTTCAAATGGATACAGTTTTTGTAGGTATATAAGTGATAATAAGAGAAACAATCGCGGCGTCGTGAATGGCATAGGAGATATCTCCGTCTCTTTCACACACGATAAGAATATAGTTATCTCTTTCTAATGATTGTTTCTTCCAGTCCGTAAATGGTGAATTTTATTACAGTATGGAAGAAGGAGACGCAGCCACAGAAAAGGAAGAATTTCGATTTTGATTACCAGCCGGTGTTGGAGGGGCATCCCGGACCCAGTCCTAGTCTAATATTACAAGTAAGGCTTTTATGGGTATGGTTTAAAAGTGGTGGTATTATACTCTCTCGGTAATGTATATATAATTATGTCAATGTAAAATCAGTTAAATTCATGGTGAAGTCCAATTTAAAAAAGACAATAAATTCTGACATTTCATTTGACAGTTGGTTAGTTGTGTTACCATTTGAAAAATTTAATTTTTAACACTTAAATTTGTGAACAAATCTAATTTACAAATGTTATTGTAAAATTATTTTTACTTTTTATTATTCCGGACATATGTTTTAATGAGTAAGTAAGTAAGAGACATACCCAAAACCGACATCTTAATCGAGTCAAATTTTCACGTTTATTCTGCGAATTTAGGGGTTAAGGTAAATAAAATACAAGGTAATATATTGCAGGCATTAACGATGTCGAACGCGAATGATGGCATCAATTTGGAGAGATTAGAAACGATAGGCGATAGCTTCCTGAAGTTTGCGATTACAGCGTTTTTGTACTGCGCACATCCGACAGTGCATGAAGGGAAACTCAGTCATATGAGAAGCAAACAGGTATTTTATATACTGTCACGCTTAATCAAATATAAAATTAATTTTTTATTGCAAAAAATAATAAATTTTTTTCACATAAGCGAGCTTTATTTACCAGCTAACCTTTGTCGGCGTGAGCGGTGATATTTGGTGCAATGAAAAGAAAATAATACCTAAATATACACATTACATACATTACATAAAATAATATATACTTAAATACTTACATATTTATTAAGAAAAGTTATAAGTGAATTAAATAAATAGTAGAATTAAGAGATATTTTGCTTTAAGATAAAATGTTTGGTCAGAAGTCTTAAAAATATACTCACACGCATACTCAAATATACTCTCACACATACTCAAATATAATCTCACATGTACTCAAATTGACACACATACTCAAATATACACTCATACTTACTCAAATAGTGATAATTGACAATTGATTGACTTTTAGGTGTCAAATTTAAGCCTGTACAGGTTGGGTAGAAACAAGAAGTTAGGTGCTCGCATGATTGCCTCCAAATTCGAGCCTCACGATAACTGGTTACCTCCGTGTCATAAACCGCCTCCGACTTTAGGGCCTAAGCCTGTAAGTATTATTTGTTTTAGTAATTAATTAATTACATTTTATTTCTACAGTAAGTATATTTATTATTATTAGCATTATTGTATTTTGTAATTGACTTCTCCTTGCTTAGTGTATTGAAATTGACTGTTAGACCATGCAAGTGAATGTGCTTAACCCTTAATAACCTAGAGTATCAATTTTGATACCAATCTTTTAAACCGAATGTTCACATTACTATTAGTTTTTTTTATAGGTTGGTTGTTCGTATTTTACTGTTGTATAATATTCTTTCTAACGAAATTAAAAAATAAAACAAATGTCATTATTGTTTTATTTTATCTATGACATATTACTTGCGCGGCAAAGTGAACTTTCGTAAATCAGGCTACTAAGGGTTAAATAAATAAATAAATAAATAAATATTGCCATGCACAGTTGACAAGAAAGTAGGAATGTCAGAACAAAATTAAAAATCTGAAATTCTGAATAAATATACATAATTTGTAGAAACAATAACTTATACTATATAATAATAATATAGATCAGTGGTTCCCAAAGTTGAGCTCCGATAAAAATTTTCAATCTTGGAATCCACCTCTTAACTCTTAGAAAAGTGAGTTTATAAATATTGGTAATGCTCAGAGATTCCCTAGTAGTGAGTTGCGGAGATATTTGATGTCACCGTATTTGTTCTAATTGGAATATAGGACTATTCTATTATCATATACATACATATTACATTTTGGGACCTATATATATTTTATTTTTTTATTTACTGTTAGTAATTGGGCTCCAATAGAGCGCTTTTACTCGTCAATACAAATACAAATATAATTGAAATAAATTTAATAATTATCAATTTGATTTAGCTGCTGTATACTGGCATGTACTATATGCGCTGTATACTTTGGGAACTACTGTACATTATATAATTAATTTTTTTAGTTATATAGTATATAGGTACTATTTTATGTTCTTAGTAGAGTAATTGGTGGGTTTTAATTGCATTCATAGTTGGATATACCGAGAAGTGGCACATTGCAGTGTCCGATCCACGGTGCATACAGGGAGGACAACGAAAGCAGCAGATGCACCTGCCTCCCGACTACAGGGTGTTTTATTCCGTATAATTTGATCACACAACATAGTATACCAGGTTAGTAGCTCGATTTTGGTGAGGTTTTTAAAATTAATTAAGACAAGTCTAAGATCAGTATTCAAAAATTATACTTAAGCATAGATTCACTGAATAAAGTTTAAAACAAAATAGGCATACGCTTGAAACATTGATGATAATAACCCATTGCAACTGTCTACTGTCACTTAGCTGTCATTACGTTCTGTTACACGCGTTTATAAGAAATCGATTCAATCGTTACTTATGGATATTTGATATATAAGTATATGCAACATATTACTATATTATTTTGATTACTATTTAATTTACTGCATAAAATGGAATAAAATGCATTTAAGTAATGATTAGGTGATCACAGGTCAAACTACGCTCGAGTATTGTTTTTGAATTCGGGCCTTACTATATTAAGGTTGGTTGACTCTAGTGATGAGAGACTACACTTTGGGCATCGATGAAATTAGTATTTTTCATATACAGTAATGCCCCGCTTTACGCGAGGGATACGTTCCGGAAAAAATCGCGTTAACTGAAATTCCCGCGACCATAGAGAAGTTGATGACTACATTATGTTAATACGCACTCTTTCGCGTAATTTAATAATAAATTTGAATTTCGCGTTATAGTGAAACTTCGCATAACGGGGTCGCGTAAAGCGGGGTATTACTGTATTTCATAATTTCATAGAATTAGAGGGTTTTTTTTTAATGATTAACAGATAAATCGATAGCCGATTGTGTCGAAGCCCTAATTGGTGCGTATCTCATCGAGTGTGGGCCTCGAGGTGCGCTGCTCTTCATGTCCTGGTTGGGCATTCAAGTCCTGCCCAGACACTTTGTGAAGTTGAGCGAGACTCACGAGTATGTACTTGCTGAAAAAGAGAGGCTGAAACGGAATCAGGTAACAATGTAGTTGAGATTGGCAGGTTGTATATTTGTTAACTCTATATAGCGACACTTGAAGGTGTTAAATAGAGAGAAAAAAATATTTGACTATTATAATGCATATTTACTAATATAGTATAAAGAACGCACACAGCTGCAGTTCTTATTAATTTCAGCACCTTACAAAGTACTGTTTATTGCTTAATTGTTGTCGTTATTTAGAGTGAGTGTGATGCTATATAGAGTGTAAGGTAAACCAAGTAATTTAGACGTTTTAGGAAGTTTGACGTTAAATCGAGTGTCAATAAATGAAGTTACTCATATAACTGTTGTTTTTTTTTTGTATAGAAAAAAACCTCATCGTCACCAAAAAAATGTACTGATTCATCTGAAACGGAATCGGAGTGTTCTATGGAGGATGGTGAAGATCTCCACTTGGGCTCCGATGATGGTGCGCATGAGTCCGAGGATTGGTGTTGGAATAACAGATTGGTGGGGTCTTTGAGGCCCTATCAGGACGCCAACGGTGATTGGATACAGGTTTGTGCTGGTTTAATATGTTTTTCATATTATTGTGGGCCATGATTTATGGATTGTTATTTATATCTTTTTATCTCTGAATCAAAATTCAATTTTTTAGTTTAGGTAAATGCTTTTAATATGATATCACGTCGAGTTTAGACTATAGTTAAGCCGGTTTAGTGGACGTAACTTGTCTCCTCTCAATGGATCAATCAAATGGATACAGTTTTTGTAGGTATACAAGCTATGGAAAGAAAAACGATCGCGGAGATATATGCATCTCTTTCACACATAATAAGAATATAATCCCTTTCTAATGATTGTTTCTTCCAATCCAAAGTCCAATTTGTATCCATTTGAAGATTGTCGCGAGGTTACGTTTTCTAATTCATGTAACGTCTATTACAGCCAGTGTTTGGTGAATTGAAAGCGCCGCCGTCCCCGCTTTTGAGGTATATCGAAGATCCTGAGGGTGAATTGGAACAGATGTTGGCAGGTAATTGTGATTGTATGAAATCGTTAACAGATAAAGTGTGTCATTTATTTAGTTTCTATATGGAAATAGCTTCATAATAGAATTCTCCATCTCATGTAAATGCTTTCTGAGATACTCAACACAACAATGAAGAATCTACACAAACAAACTATGCATAATGACAAGTTTAAATCGCTGTGTTGTGAAATTGTGATTTTATAGATCCCTACTATGTTAATGATAAAAATAAAATAAACAGTTTCTGAAACTGAAATTAAATATTTTTTTATTAATACAAGTTATGTCAACAGAACGTAATATTAGTGTGAAATCTCACTCGATAGGGGGCGCTGATATCATTACACCTAGATAATAATAATAAAATATAATGGTCGACAAAACGATTAGATATTATTAGCAGTGCACTCCCACGAAAATTACAGAACTTATATTACAGCGGCGTAGATATTGGTAATATAATATACTATTGTATAGGCATAGTAGAATAGAATGAATGTAATGTAAGGATAGTATGTATTATGAAGAAATATAGATTACTTCTGTAATTTTGCTGCTGCACCAGCGCTCTTTAGGACGAGCCGCCTCTGGTATTCACCTTGTAAATTTAGCATATAAGCAAAATCAAAATAAACAATCCCAATAAACGTCACGATCTCTTACGAGTAACTTGTGTCTCTTTTTATTTAATAATAACACCTGAAACTGCAAGTAAGGTTTAAGACATTTATTTCTCACAAAAATCTATATATATAAAACTCAAAGGTGACTGACTGACTGACTGACTTAGTGATCTATCAACGCACAGCCCAAACCACTGGACGGATCGGGCTGAAATTTGGCATGCAGGTAGATATTATGACGTAGGCATCCGCTAAGAAAGGATTTTGATCAATTCTGCCCCCAAGGGGATAAAATAGGGGATGAAAGTTTGTATAAATCTTATTAGATTTTCGACTGATTGAACTGAAATTAAGATTGGAGTTACTGTGATGAAGACGTTTTTACACACGTTAAACAAAAATAAAGCCGCAAAAACTATACCTAATTAATAATAATACTTCTTAACACGAAGCCGCGGGCATCAGCTAGTAATTACATAAATTCACTTAATTGAAATAAAAAATTATAAATATACATAAGGTACATAAACTAAATATATCTTATTATACTAGAATATTGAACAAAATAATTGTACACTGTATTGTAAAAAAATCACTTATATAGTAGTATTCCTACATGAACGGGAATAGACAATCACGACACGACCAGAGACAATAGCTCTGTTAATTATTAAACTACCGTCTGGCTTTTAAATTGTAGGCTACGACGCTCTGGAAAGAACACTCCAGTATCGTTTCAAAGATAGGTCGTTACTCTTGCAAGCTCTGACCCACGCGTCTTACCAGCAGAACAGGCTGACCGACTGCTATCAACGCTTGGAGTTCCTGGGAGACGCCATTCTAGGTGAGTTTTGGCTTCTTTGTACGCGAGCACCCTTATAACCACCACTTATAGCTTTCCTTCATAAATATGTATGTATTTAACCTTTAACTACTGAAGTGGATTTAATTTCACGTAAACACTGACGTGGGGGTCTCTGAGACCCGTAAAAAATCTTTAGGGTTTAGTGTTTAATATTTAGCTTCAGTGGATGTATTTAAATTAAATAATTGTTTTATATTTTACTTGTATATAATTAACTATAATATTATTTCAAAGTTTAGAAAACACTTTTTGGAAAAAATCACATGAGATCATAAATCAGCAAGAATAAATAAGTAATTGAAACATTTTATTTATTCAAAACCTGAGAGGCCCCCACCTCAGTAGTTAAAGGTTAAATGTATATATTATTATTATTATTATTATATTAAATATATATACATATATTGTGTACATTTATATGTACTATGTGAAAAAAATGGATGCCGACATCATAACACCTTCGATAATAACAATAAAGTATAATGATTAATGTAACATTAGAACAATGACAATAACAGTTAAATGTAATAGTGTTCGCCTTTGTAATTTTAGTATATAAGCTGGATCAAAATAAACAAGTTCAATGAACGTCACGATCTCTCAGGAGTAGCTTGTCTTTATTTAACACTAGGTTTACGGACGTTTTCTATATACCTACTTCTACTAAAACGCGTCAATTTGACGCATATCGTAGAGATAGGTATACCACATAGACAAGTTCAGTAATTCAACACTTTTAAATAAAATAGACTTCAATATATATTTCCCTCGATCAATGAATAAAAGTCATACAAAGAGATAAAATAAAAATTTAAACAGTTTTTGGTAATTCTCTGATAAAAGTCAAAATGACGCGTCCCGTAAACCTAGTGTTAATATCACCTTCGACTGCTGGTACAAAAGACTCATGTTATTTTTGACAACATTTTTTTTGGAAAAAGTATTTATGTTGAAGCCCAGAGGGCGCTTGCAGAAACACAAGTTTTTTTTTGTTGTATATAGATAAAATAAATATGTTGCGACCTCATGATACCATGGTGGGTGTTGATGTCGAAGTTGTGTTCCTTCTAGATTACTTGACAACGAGATATTTGTACGAGGATGAAAGACGCCATTCGCCCGGCGCTCTCACTGACTTGAGGTCTGCGCTGGTCAATAACACTATCTTTGCGACATTGGCTGTGAGGCATGGATTCCACAAGTAAGTTTGCATTGCATATATATATATATATATATATATATATGTCAGGGGTGGTCAAGCTCCTTGATAATCCGAGCGTTTTTAGCGCAATTAAATACGTGTTTAAAAGGTATACAAAAAATATTTGTTGTCAGACATTTTAAAACACATACATTTATTGAAAGTCACAAATAATCCTTCAAAGAGACGCATTACCAACTAACTCCATATCCGAGCGTATACCACCGCTTCTCAAACTTAGTATAGACATATCCGCGTTATATGGGGGAAAACACGTGTTATACGGGGGACATGAAATCGCGTTATAAGAGTACCGTGTTATATTTGCTTGTCGTAATATTCGTATTTAAAACAGTTACTTATTAGATCAATGTTTGTTAGGTATTTTCGCCACATGTCACCAGGCTTGAACGATGTTTTGACCAAGTATGTGAAAATACAAGAGGAGAATGGACATTCCATCAGTGAAGAGGTTGGTTTTATAATAGCTTTTGTAATAAATGGATACAGATTGGACTTTGGACTGAAAGAAACGATCATTAGAAAGGGATAGCTATATTCTCATTGAGGCGTGTGTGAAAGGGATGCAGATATCTCCTTCACAGTTCACGACTGTCGCTTATGTACCTACAAAAACTGTATCCATTTGAAAATTGTTATGTGTACTTACTTTATCGATACTTCTAAGTGAGTTGTTTTTCGAATGATTGAAACGCCCTCATACGGCTTTTAAATGTACTAAAATTATTAATAATAATGATAACTCTTTATTGCACAAATTAAAAGAACAGAAGAAAATAAAAATAAAAAAAAATAGAAACACAAAAGGCGGCCTTATCACTGAGCAGTGATCTCTACCAGGCAACCAACCTTAAGGTAGCAAATCGCGAATTAAATGATAGGGTGCAAAAAAAAACAAAATAAAATAATATATACAAATGAATAATAAAGATATAAATAATTCTAAGCATAAAATTAGCTTAGCCTTGTATTGTATTTGCTTTTCGGTTTGCGTTGGCCTTGTTCTGATATTTCATACTAATGATTGGTTTTATTATGGTCGCCTGTCTACATAGCATTACCTGATACAAGAGGATGAAATGGAGCAAGCGGAAGATGTGGAGGTACCGAAGGCTCTGGGCGATTTGTTCGAGTCGGTGGCGGGTGCGATTTTCTTGGATTCTGGTAAGGATACACTCTATATAGCGGGAGTTAAGGAAGTGCGTTTGTTATGACGTTATTGGGATATATATATATACTAGCTTGTAACCGCAGCTTCGCTCGCATTTAAGTCATTAAATAAGTATCTGGGGGGCTACTCAGGCATAGTTTATGTGAATTTTGACATATAAGTCCGTAAAAAGTCTTGTGAAATGTCCGTAAAATAAGCATTGTGTGACCTATTCGAAGTGACGTCGCTGTCAAATCCGTAATTTCGTGGACGATTACGTAAGTGTTCCTGAGTAGGAAACGTCCGTATTTTCGTCTGAAGTGCGCCTGAGTAGCCCCCCAGGGATCATTTCAATAGAAATGAAAGAATATGGTTGCAAACAGCTAAAACTATAGTCAATTGGAAACTATAGATATTTTTTTTTTATAAAAAGTATCCTATATTACTTCTAGTATCTCCAAAAATATGTGTACAAAGTTTCATGATGATCGGTTAAGTAAACGTAACAAACAAACTTGCGTTCACATTTACAATATTAAGTAGGGATTAATTAAAAAGCTAAGTAATAATGTACCTACTAACATTATGCTGTACAGGCTATGACTGACGAGTTTCTAGTGATTACTTCTAGTCATATATAACACATGCAGTCTTATAAGAAAAGTCATATTCAATGAAATTCATACAAATGTTAAATTTTACAAAAAAGCACATAAATTCAACACACGGAGTAAAAATCAGATAAAAATCCTGGGAGCTAGAACTAGCTATGGAAAAAGAAGTGTTATAATGGAAGGAGCGCAGGTCTATAATAAATTGCCGATTTATATAACTAATATTAAAAATATAATTAAATTTAAATATGAATTGAAAAAACATATAATGGGTTTGAGTGCCTTGTGATGGATGAAGTTGTCAATATTCTACTTACGTTATGTTTATTTATAATTGTTATTTTTTGTCTCAATTAAGTGAATTTCTGTAGTTCTTTTTGAGAAAATAAATTTTAGGAATGTCCGTCGATTTTTAACTATGTGCAAGAGTCTATGTGAAATACAGATTTTGTATGTAATTATAGACATGTCACTCGGCGCCGTTTGGAGATCATATGAGAATCTAATGGGTGCCGAATTGGAAGCCTTCAGTGCGTGCGCGCCCAAATCACCCGTGCGCGAGTTGCTGGAGGCCGAACCGGACACTGCCAAGTTTGGGTGAGTGCTTTCATTATTGTATTATATATTGCAGCCATTCTCAAAGTGTGTTCCGCGGAACCCTAGGACTAAAATACTGCAAAAAATACCTACCAAAGGGAGATTATAAGGTTACATCTAAATATCCCAACTAAATATTACATTGCAATATGATTATTCATAAATACATATAAATCAGTTTTTTATAATTATATTAAGGCTTTTTCCTTCGCCAAAAAAGTTTGAGAACCGCTGGCCTAGAGTGTAGCAAGTAAATTAGATGATAGTGTTTTTTTTCCTTGTTCCGCAGCAAACCGGAGCGCTTGGCTGACGGTCGGCGCGTGCGTGTCTGCGTCGAGGTGTTCGGGCGAGGCACCTTCAAGGGCATAGGGCGCAATTACAGGATCGCGAAGGGCACGGCGGCGAGATGCGCTCTCAGGCATCTCAAGAAAGGGAGCAAGGGGTAGCTCGCAAAACGACCACTCGGGACTCTGTTGTGGTGTTGTTTTGTATATATGTGGATATACAACGTGGGGCGCGGAAAACTCCCACATTTGAAAAGGATGGCATAAAGAAAACTGTATGAGATTGTAAAAAAAAATATTTGCTAGAAAGGTTAAAGGAAATTATTTAAAATTATTTTGCTTCTAATTCCCGCTACAACATTCAATAACTTGTCTCGACGCGTTTCGCCACTTCACGCGGCATCATCAGGATACGTGTGGTCGTTTCGACTTCGCTTCGACGACTCATCGACCTAATGTAGCGGGAATTATAAGCAAAATAATTTTAAATAATTTCCTTTAATATGGATTTCCGCAAAGTAACGCCTGAAACAATCAATTATGCTAGATAGGTTATTTTATTTTTATTTATTAGGAAAATTTACAGTTAAATACAAAAAAAAATACATACACATAGGAATAAAAATGCCAATTAAAGTTTTCGCCAATGATAAATGAAAATGAAACGGTATTGAATATTGGTCTGCTACAATTGGGGAAACCAGTTAGGTGTATCTGTCTAATAGCAATCTAGGTAGATTCCTTCTTACTTGCACAATTAATATTTAGTGTAGATCCTGTTGTTTTAAATTTGCACACGTAAAACAAAATTGCATTCCGGTCGGGAACACTGTGATTTTTTGAAATGTGGGAAGTTCCCGTGCCCCACCCTCTGTATATACAATCAAATGTTCCAATCACTCTGAAGAAACCAATTGCATATAATTTTGTTGATCACTATTATTGTGAGTTAGTTAACTAAATTAAAAAATGTTGGGGTTTTGTGTGAGCCGTCACAGGACGCCTGGCAGATGTGAAACATCGAATTTATTCAAGTCATATGCGTAAAAGACAAGATTACAACAGGAACTAATTGATGCTTAATGAAAAAATTAAATGCTATGAATTTTTTTTACAGAAAATGATGACTATTTATTTAAAAAACATTTATTTATATTAAATACAAAAATTAAAAATTCGAAAACTTCTTAAATGATATAGATTTCAGAAATAACTCGATAAAATAAACTTGTCGCCACGGCAAGCGTCGCCACACTGTACACTCTGACATAGACTGTATATATACTTTAGTATAGCCTCGCCACGCCAACGATCCGGTTTATACCCGCGTCAATAGATGTTTCGCATCAAAATAGTAAAGCAGATTAGAATGGATTGAAAATATTATATTAAAAATTATGTTGTAATAAATGGAAAAGAGAATGCAAGAAAGGTGAGTGTAGTGTATGCGTTCTAGAGCCGGTATCGTAGCAATAAGTGGTCTGTTTTTTCAGTTAAACACCTTTTCGTTTCGGGGGGGCTACTCAGGCATATCCGAAGTTTCGTGATACGGCCGTCACTTCTATAGTTTATGTGAATTTTGACATATAAGCCCGCAAAAAGTCCTGTCTAACGTCCGTAAAATAAGCATTGTGTCGCCTATCCGTCGTGATGTCACTGTCAAATTCGTAATTTCGTGAATGATTACGTAAGTGTTCCTGAGTAGGAAACGTCCGTATTTTCGTCCGAAGTGCGCCTGAGTAGCCCCCGGATACGTGCTTTTATTTCTCGTTGAAGTTACAGACAAATATATCAAAAAATTACAATTGCTTTCTTTATCAAGAACTAGCAGTTGCCCGCGACTACGTCTGCGTAATAAAGAAGATATAGAGTACTATGAAGTTTAATGATGTTTCATATTTCAGTCAACAGAAAATGCCTTCCACACCCTTGTTGCAAAATGTACTAACTGCCTCTCCGTCAAATTTCTAGTTTGTAGCAAAAAAATTATACAAACCTGCGAGAGCCCTTACAACTCTTTAATCTGGCCCTGTTAGACGTCGACTAACTATAAACTACCTCCCTGTCAAATTTCATCTTTGTATGTCAAGCGGATTTCGAGAGAACTTTCGCTTTTATATTCATTGAATTAGATATGAATTACAATGTGAACTTAAAATAAAACGTAATATTTCTTAAAAAAAAAAAAAAAAACCACTTTGACCGCCAAAATTAGGCATAGACATCGAATTGTGTGAACTTAAAATGTAGTATTTCTTAAAAAAAAACAATTGAAAATATTCTATAGCATATGTTCATCAGGGATAATGTAGGATTTTACTGGTTAAAGAATTTTTGAAATCGGTCCAGTAGTTTCGGAGCCTATTCAATACATGCAAACAAACAATCAAATGTTTCCTCTTAATATAATAGTATAGATAAAAAAGAGTTCGTAACGATGACAATGACAGAATAAATGTCAAAAACCTAAAATCTTCTTGAATAAGTATTTTCAGCTTGTAAAGGGGTCGCGAGTAATTATTTTGATAGAATGCCGAAATATGAAGTTTTTTTGTTTTCATTACTAGTCATCTTTTGCTTAAATATTTTTGGTGATATCGGCCTGTTTTTCATATTTGTTTTTTTTTTTTTATTTATTTACTTTTAGCAAATGGGCTCCAATAGAGCGCTTTTACTCGTCAATACATATACAAATATAAATGAAATAAATTTAATAATTATCAATTTGATTTAGCTGCTGTATGCTGGCATTGTCCACTTACATACTAATGTCATAATAATATATAATAAATCTACTATGATGTAGAAGAATAGCTGCTGTATAGGGGCATTGTCATCCTATTTATATATTCATGTCATCCTATATATTATATACCTATGGGTAAAGATAGCCATATATTTTGATATGCAAATGAAATATAAATAATTTTAGATGTATATAACGTTCGGTTGTGCTATTTAAGGAATGTATTTTCGTATGATAAGTTGCCAAATTAACAATCATACTCGAGTCTAATATTTGATTTTTCTTCTCTCCCCTCTTCCTTACATCTATTTGGTTCTTGTTTTTTATTTTTATGTATTTTTGTAATTTTATTACAAGTGTAGTATCTATCCCTTTATCACCTTGAGCATGTCGTCCTATCCTATAATTAAAATTTCATTTAGTTTGTATAATAGTAGTCCTTTTTATAATATGTAGTTCTAATGTAATTTTGTAGGTAGGTGAATAAATAAATATGCGTTGTAATTGGTTAGAATCAATGTGTTTGAATCGTGTTGTCTGCTTAATTGTAAATAACCATTTGATCTAATTTTGTGTGATAAGTGACAATTCTGCTATCAGATCGTAGATAGCCGTTAACAGTGGCGGCCTTAGGGGGTGACGAACGGGGCAATCGCCCAGGGCCTCGCTCTTGCAGGGGCCTCACGCAAGAACCCAAACAAATTAAAAAAAATATAGATATATAGAATATATACAATGTAGAATATACAATGATATTGATTGACATGAATTGTAGGAAGAACTGAATATGTGTAATACCTAAACCAAACAACCAGATCTACTTTCGCACACATACTTTTCACAAGGGACAAAGGGCCTCGCAATAGCTAAGGCCGCCACTGGCCATTAATGTGTATAAAATGAATTATTAACATTTATATATATATTATGTATTAAATAATCGTTTTGTCTAAAATCAAATAATGTAATTAGTTCAAAACTTCGAATGTCACTGATGACCAATGATAATAATCCATTGCAACTGTCTACTGTCACTTAGCTGTCATTACGTTCTGTTACACGCATTTATAAGAAATCGTTTCAATCGTTACTTATTAATATATAAATAAACTGGATATTTGATATATAAGTATATGCAACATATTACTATTTTATTTTGAAATCTGTGGGCTTATCACGAATTTTAGTCTGGCTTTCGAACCGAGTTCGCTTCAAGCGATTTGTATGGAAATTTGAGCAGCGCCATCGCGTGCTGATTTAGAACTACAATATTTTAGATACTTTTTGTTAATTTTCGAACGTCTCGATCTTTCGTTCATTTGATAGATTGCTGGTGCTCGTTAGTCGTTAGTAAAAATTCATGATCCCGATTGCTAACGGATCCGTTTTACTTGTGACAGCTCGATTCGAAAGCCAGACTAAATTCGTGATAAGCCCACTGGCGGTTACAGTTTAAACTAATCTCGAGCGTTGTTTCTTTAGACCTTTCAAAACATGTGATTGAGCGTGACAGTAATAAGGAAATTATCTGACGTGACAAATAATAATTATATATTTCTTATTTAGGGTTATAAAAGGTGACAGACAAAGACTGGGGGTAGATTTCAAAATTGCAAAGTCGAATAGTATGTGAAGGTAACGATGTATTATAGGTAGGGAGTATAATTATGAATTATTTTTTTAAGATAATAAACCAGTATTTGTGTGTATTTGGGAGTTTTTTTTATTCATTAACATCTACAGTAATACCCCGCTTTACGCGACCCCGTTATGCGCTGTTTCACTATTCAAATTTCGCGCTCAAATGCCCCGCATTACGCGAAAGTGTGCGTATAAACATAATGTAGTCATCAACTTCTCTATGGTCGCGGGAATTTCAGTTAACGCGATTTTTTCCAGAACGTATCCCTCGCGTAAAGCGGGGCATTACTGTACTTAACTGTTTAAGTGGTAAAGAAATATGTCTTTCCAATGAAATGAAAATAGTTCATTAGCATAGGCACTAAAGGCGTGCACTTGCTCATCGTTAGACTCTACCGTGACTTCGGGAAGGCGTATGACGAGAAGAATACCACAAGAAACTCGTCAATCATAGTCTGTATATGAAATAATTCATAAGAATTAAAATTAGATCAGATCCACGGTGCAACCACACAGGTATCAGCCCACAATAATATGAAAAACCATGTCGGTGAGTAGCAAAGAGAGAATCATGGCACACAGGAGTAGACCGCCCCCATCGCAGCACCCAAGCCGGTATAATGCAGGTGAAAGTTGCAAGTTATCGCAATTTATATTAAGTGAATAAATGAATAAATTCTTTATTGCAAAAAAAAACTCACATAGGCGAGCTTTATCTACCAGCTAACCTTTGTCGATGTGAGCGGTGATATTTGGTGCAATGAAAAGAAAAATAATAACTAAATATACACAATACATACATGGACGTAGCCAAGGCTCTGACCTGTAAGGTACCTAATCAAACCTAAAAAACGAAGTATCCTATAAAAATTATAGGTATATCTTGAAAATACTTAGTATCCGTAAGATAGTTCACACTGAACAGTCATCAGTCGACATGAGAAATACAGATACAGTGTACTATAGGGTGTGAATGTAATCTTTTTGTATGAAAAAATTAACCGGTGTAAGACTGCGGGTATAATTTGCTAGTTACATATTATTTTAGACTGCTGCCCCACCCTGAGCTCATGGCTGGCTACGTCCATGAATACATACAATACATAAAATAATAATATATACATAATATGCAGAAAATTAATAATAATAATAAACATTTTTAGAGTGCTTACGTATGTATTAGAATTTTATAATTTCTTATTGGGTTATTCCCTTAATACTCGACATTGGTATAATTGTCTTCATTAGACATCTGGGGGAGCTACTCGTTTCGTAATACGACAGTGATTCCCAACCTTTTTTTAAATCTAAAGATAAGTTTAAAAATTTTCAAATCATATTTAATAATATTAACATTATTATATATTTAAAATTTGGCAGCACACTTTGAGAATTTCATTGCACACAAAAGTGGTTGAGAATCACTGTGATACGGATTTTATGAATGTGTTTTCGTCCGAAGTTCGTGCTTCTGAGTAGTCATTTACAACTGAATATAAAGAAATAAATAAACATCACACGAAAACAATATTCTTATCTGAACTTACATTCGTTCGAGCCATGTGCTTTTGATAACATCTAATTAACTAAATTGAATAAGAAAGGGCGTAGTCACGATTGAGAGACATATAGTCGTCCCTTTCTTACGTTCGCTTTTAACTGAATACGCTATATGTGTCGACGCACGCCCCTTAAACTAAGCTCCTCCTGACTTCTAAAACTCACTATAATTTCTTTGGATGTATTTCTTTAAAAATAATTATTATATTATCTATTTTATTTATTTATATATTCACTAAAAATAAAGTATCTTTGTCTTGTTTACGACATTAATACGTTTTGATAATGCAAAAACTTTAACAATAACATTTTAACACGTTTGAAATGTAACACACAAAATATAATATGTTTTTCAGAGAAATTTAACTTCAAATATAATAGTTTACCAGGGGTCGGCAACGCGGCGCCCCCGATCGATTTTTAATGCGCCCTCGCTGGACTAATGTAAATGTATGATAGCCAGAGCGATTTACTTGCTCTTGTCAACGGCGATATACAGCAAGTAGTCAGTTGAGTTTAGAATAGGCATGTGGAAATATGCGCCCTTAAGGACAAACAGGTTGCCGACCCCTGGTTTAGGCCATTTATCTGTCATTTTTGAGACATTAAAGAAAATAATTACGCATTATTTAAATTTTTTCACTACTTATATTGTCATAAACGAAATGAGATTTTCCATTACGATGCTCGCTGTACTTTAAGACGTGATTTTACATACAGTTTGGGTTCGGTATAAAGTTGTCAATAAAACAATTTTTCTCTCCCCTCTTCCTTACATCTATTTGGTTCTTGTTTTTTATTTTTATGTGTTTTTGTATTTTTATTAGAAGTGTAGTATCTATCCCTTTATCACATTGAGCATGTCGTCCTATCCTATAATTAAAATTTCATTTAGTTTATATAATAGTAGTCCTTTTTATAATATATAGGTAGTTCTAATGTAATTTTGTAGGTAGGCTTTATAAATAAATAAATAAATAATATATATATAAACTTGCAAGTTCTTTACTTTACACAATAATTACTTTTGTTTCAACATAAAATCAATATTAAATAATAATACATTTGATTGCATATATTTTGTAATTTAATATTTCGCATGCCGACGTAACACTTGTCCGGGTAAATAAATATATTATTATTAAATTTTGAGTATATTCTCACAATATTAATAAAAAAAGGAATGCACAAATTAATCGTTTTATAATTCACTAGCTGTTGTCAGCGACTTCGTTCGCGTAATAATGAAGATATAAAGTACTATGAAGTTTAAATTTTAACATGAAAAAGTAGTTATTGTGACATAACTGTAATAGTTAGACATATGGTGTCGCTGATTTTTTTGTAGATATTTATTTCCTCTATAAAACTGTAGTACATCACTTTGCTCTATTGTCAATAATTTCCGCAGCATACGCAATATAATGATTTTTTTTCACACTTTGGGTTACATTATTGAAGTTTTCATACGGATGCTTAACGTTTTTGAAAATATTCTATAGCCTATGTTCATCAGGGATAATGTACGATTCTAATGGTAAAATAATTTTTCAAATCGGTCCAGT
The DNA here is from genome assembly GCA_028551675.1 of Tineola bisselliella. Taxonomy (NCBI): domain Eukaryota; kingdom Metazoa; phylum Arthropoda; class Insecta; order Lepidoptera; family Tineidae; genus Tineola; species Tineola bisselliella. The sequence continues at coordinate 25,056 of JAPWLS010001024.1, forward strand.
AGTTTCAGAGCCTATTCAATACATACAAACAATCAAATGTTTCCTCTTTATTATATTAGTATAGATAAACCACATTTTAAAAACACGCCCACAAAAGTAAGAAAGCACCTCCCACAATTCCCAAACATCCTTCTACTATAAAACTTAAACGACATAAAACGCGACAGTTTAGCGATACAATTATAATACGAACAATTTAAAGAGTCGTTTCATGATTATTTTTAGTAGAATATATGTATACAAGCAATACTTTAATATCAAGTCTGGTAATAGATTTTATTGTAGATTGTCTCCTTATACCGGCTAAAAATGAATGAGACGTTAGATTAAGTATTATCAGATACAAGGGTGCTGTAAAACAATAATTTCTTCTTCCTCTACTTCTATTGTTGACTTTAACACTAGAACTACCAGCCGGTCAATATGACTTATTTTTACCAATTTGTCAAAAAAGTACACATAAAAATTTGTTAATTATTGTAAAAATTAACAAATTTAATAAATGCAATGTCAATATTTTTTTAAGTTTTTGTAAAAAAGTTTACATAAAAGTCTTGTAAAGAATTTTGGGAACCAGTTGGTAGGTCTAGTGTTAAATGTCTAATGAAGACAATTCTGCTAGTGTCGAATATTCAAGCAATAACCCAATAAGATAAATTATAAAATTTCAATTCACACAAATCCTCGTCTTTTAAAAAATCACGTAAATCAGTCGTATAATATCACAGGGTTGGATGTATCGCAAGTTTCATAGTAGAAGTTCGTCCTTGGGAATGTATCAGTTTAGTTCGAAATTCGAATCCGTGCGCGTGTTTATGAAGAACGCGGATTCTTTATTTAAAATTTAAATCGCGCCGTTAAATATTAAATAATTGAATTAGTGATGTGATTGTGTCTAATTGAATTTTGTTTTCGTATAAAAAATGTGATTTTTTTTTTGTTTTATTTTTAGTAGTAGGAAAAATACTTTCTTTTGGTAAGTATCAGTTATTCTTTCACATTATCTTTAAGTACCTAGACTTCTTAAAATAGAATCCAGAGAAACAACTGAATTTTAGTTTCACTCCATACTTGAGTCATCTATTTTTTTTAACTAGTATCTAATTTTTAAATTATTAAAATAGATACTATATTTAAGAATATTATTTAATAATTGGTTTTTCGTTATAGAATCCTATAACACTCTTATAATCATTGAGCAGGGATTTTGACATTTCTGATTGGAAATACGATTATTTAAAAATATTTAGTAATAAAAAAATTATAGCGGGAAAGAGTTCGTATTTTGTGTTATATTGAGAATTGCGGGTCCGATTAGAAAATGTTTTTGCATCATATAGTCTGTTTATTGATACCATATACTACATATTTGCCCAACATAATTTCATTTAATTCTTTCTCCATCTCATGTAAATGTTTTTTGAGACACTCAATACAACAACGAAGAACCTACACAAACAAACTATGCACAATGACAACTTTTAATATATTTTTTTCTTAATACTATTAGGTTTTTATATTTTATTAGGGTAAAGTGGGGGAATGGCGGTCACTTAAGCAGGAATCGAAATATTAGCTTTCTCATATGAGTAGATGCCAAAGTAATTAAGTTACTGAATAGCTAATTTACTTCACTTTGTATATATAAAATACAAATACAAAGCCTCTTATAGTTTGGCATATTTATATGCATTTTCGTAAAGCTTGCATTGACCGGCATTACCCCAACGTGCGGGTAATGCCGGTCACCAGTGCGGGTAATGCCGGTCAGTCAAAAATTATAAGGTTTATTATAGGGTTTGCTTCTAAATTAAAATAAAACAATAAAATAATGAGTACTAATGTATTACAACGCAAATAGACAATTCAAAGTTTACAAAAGTAATTTAAGTGATTAAAATTCGTATTATAAGAAATTACAAGAATATGCAACATACATGTTGTATATTCTTGAAGTAGGAAACTGATATTTTTCCATAATATCTTCCAAATTTTTAAAGAACAGGCTAACTTCTTGGCATACTTTGCATGGAGTCAAACCATAAAATAGATTAGCTAAAATTTTTATATTCTCAGCCATAGATTTTTCTCGAGAAAGTGAAATGTCTTCCTAGACGAGGTACAGTAGCAGGAAGATTCTTCTTGATCTGCTCTTATAAGATATTGAAAGGTAGATTGTAGATTTTGGAAGCTTTTCGTATAGAAAGTTCATCACATACTGCTTCTATTGCTTTTTCTAATGCCTCTTTACTCCACGACTCCTTTGTTCTAGGTCTCTTCCTCGGCATCAGCGCATAGAAGGCAAAAATGAGATACTATTTCTGCATCATTATAAGCTATAAAGATTATATTAGCATTTTCTTATATTTTTTTCATTATATTTTCATATAGGGTAATACCGATCACTGACCGCCATTACCCGCTTCGAATGACCGGCATTACCCCAAAACTACTAAAGTTGGTTTCAGTCGCCGATACAAATAATAAAATACGCTTTTAAAGTCAAAACCGAGATATTATATAAATCAATATGTATACAATAGTCGGTGGTTAACGCTTTTTTATTCGTATAATATATTAAATGACTACCCTTAGTTGAAAATTCCGAGTTATAACAAGAAAACACGTCTATACACAGTGATGGCTGTCACGCTCACTACAGGTGCGCCAGCATGACCGCACCGTGTATATAAGCTTACTTGCAAGTATACTACATGGCAGCACTGATATTTTAAATGAGATGTTTCGGGAAGATGGATATCTTGAAGTGACCGGCATTACCCGCTGACCGGCATTCCCCCAATCTACCCTATCTTTGTAATTTTATTAGAAGTGTAGTATCTATCCCTTTATCACCGTCCTGTCCTATAATTAAAATTTCATTTAGTTTATATAATAGTAGTCCTTTTTATAATATGTAATCATAATGTAATTTTGTAAGTATAAATAAATCAGTATGTTGTAAAATTGCAGTTTTGTGGATAACCTATCATGGGACAATGCAACCTTGATATAACGATACTGAAGGGAATCAGAAAATAATTCGTTATATCAAGTAATTTGTTACAATGAGGTTCGTTATACAGAGGTTAGGTTGGTCTACGATTCGTTTTAACAAGGTTAAAAAAATATTAATCTCAGCTTTACGTAGGTACTAATCTGCTTTCCCTGTTATAGCGTTAAATAGAGGTAAAGATTGAAAATTCGTTATAAAAAGGTTTTTAATAAATGTATTCGTAATGTAAAGGTATATTTAGCATTAGCTCTTACGGACAGTTCTTGAGGATTTCGAAAAAATCGTTAAATCGACAAAATCATTACATTAAGGTTACTCTGTAGTAGTCAGTGATATATAAGCATTGAATAGCTGTCTCGAATGGTAGGCGTCATCCAAAACACAAACGCCAGGCACGTGTGAAGCACATTTTTTGATTTAATAACAAATATGTTCAAAAATAACATAAACATACAGTTTATGACTTTATAATTATGCGATTTAATTCTCTTTAAACACGTTGCTAGGCGACGGGTTGGATCGTGTTTTGTTCTTTTACGATCATATTTTGTTTCGAAAAGAACATTTGAAAGAAATGGAGATTTCGGAAAGGGATACAACGAGAAGAAATCAATAGAAACTCGCCAATCATAGCCTATACCAGCCATTCTCAAAGTGTGTTCCGCGGAACCCTAGGGCTAAAATACTGCAAAAAATACTTACCAAAGGGAGATTATAAGGTTACATCTAAATATTACGTAATATTACATTGCAATATGATTATTCATAAATACATATAAATCAGTTTTTTATAATTATATTAAGGCTTTTTCCTTCGCCAAAAAAGTTTGAGAACCGCTGGTCTATACAATATAATCTTTAAACAATGTAATACAATGAATGTAAATAAAGCTAGTACCCAAGTATATAAGCACACAAACATACACACAATCATCTCAGCCACTCAAAATAATACTAGATTTCGTCTTTTTAAACTTTACTCTGGAAACTGAACGTAGGTATATAAAATTATTTACAGTTATATTATCCTAACGAAATTATACGGATTATAGTTTTTAACACTAGATTTACCAGACCAGTCAAAATGACTGGTCTTGCAAGATCAAATTAAAATTCCTACTGCGTGTAACATTTTCTTTAATTCATCTAATCTTCTTTAATCTATAACAGAAGAATTAGTTTTATGAACTTTATATTATTTTATAAATATTTGTAACAAATATATACTTTTTTGGTTTTGGTAGAAAATATACCTAATATTTAAGCTGGTAAATCTAGTGTTGAAGTAGCGTTTAACATATGTCCTGACTGTAAACTATAAAAACCTGTCCTATTGTTGTCAGACCAAAGACAACACAAACAATATTATATTACGATCGGGGATTAAACCCGGGTTGACATAATAGACCGACAGCTAACTATTACGCCTGTTTGGCAACATACATAACAATTTACATGTGAATTATATGGTTATAGCTCGAATACTCGACATAAAGACAATTCTCTTTAATAGATATTTGAAGCCATTAGTAATGAAGTAGGCATAATAACAATTTTACAAAGAGATTTAAAATTGTTATGGTGTATAGATTCTTCGTTGTTGTATTAAGTATGTCATATTGAGAAAATGTTTTTAAAGGCTGTGTAGCCAATAGACTGTATTTAAAAAAAAACTCTTGAAAATTCTAGAGATGTTCCGACTAGTCGGCCACTAGTCGGTAAAGCCGACTATCCGGCCACTATCGTAGTCGGCGACTAGTCGGCGACTAATCGGCAAAAAGCGCCGACTATCCGGCTTCTTACTTTGTGTCTATTTCTCAATAAAATGTGTATGTTACTTCCTTGTAAAGAAAATATATTGATGACATTTATCAAACAAAATTAGTATCTTAATTAAAAAACGAATCAACATAATATTTAATGACATATGTTGCAATTCTGTGTGATGATATTTGAAACTATCGTCAAACTAGTGAGCGGTAAAACTCAATAAAAACTTTCTTTGTTATTTATATTTGTCCACATGTCAGTAGTGACTGAAATTGCAGCGAATCAGCTGTAAACAAAGCGTCACGGGAATCCCCTAAACCGTAGTCGGCTTGGCCGATTAGTCGGCCGACTAGTCGGCTTATTTACAACCGACTAATCGGCTAGTCGGCTAGTCGGCCATAGTCATAATCGGCACATCTCTAGAAAATTCTATTTACATTATATTATACCAACATCGAAATCTTCATTCGTCCGTCCCTTAAGTTTCTCTTTAGTTTCATTCCAAATTCAAATTGACAGATTTACTTATAAAAATATATACACTATACTTCTATACGCCAACCTCTTTTCTATCGATGACAAGGTGGATTATTATATTTAGAATTTATTTCAATTGTCAAAATGTTTTATGGAGTTTTATAATTATT